>VZTL01052018.1:0-32490 GCA_013400535.1 Scopus umbretta | reverse complement strand
AAAAAAAAAAAAAAAAGTAGACAGGCAATGGCACAAGTATGTGTTAGCACGAGTCCCTCCTAGCTGCAGCTGAAACTAGATATGCTCAGTCTCTCATGACTGGGCTGAAAAATGGCGAATATGCTGAAGTAAACGGATGTAGTAGGGACTATCTTCCTTTAATGTTTGCATAAAGCAACCACTGGTGCTAACTATGAATTCAAATAATGAAGCAAGATTAACCAGTGGAAGGTAGAAATAAACCCAAGTGCAAGTACACTGCAGAGCAGAAGATTCTCCCTGCACAGGTGCCAGCAAAACCTAGCCCTGGCCAGCACAGCTACTCCTCCTTATTTCTGCAAGCACATTCATTTGTTGCCATCTGAGAATCCCAGGTGCAACCCAGCTCCGATTCAGGTTCAAAATGTTTTCTTTCAAGTCTGATGCGTCTGGATGGATTTTGCAATTATGGGAAGATGGCTATTTCAGATGGCTTTTACGTTTAAATATATCTAGGTCACTGAACAGGTGTTCAGCTTTAAATTTTTTAAGCCCAGCTATCCGCTCGCAGAAAGGAGGACAAGACACCAGCTCTGAAATCCCTGGATCTGAAGTGGCAGCAATAAGCTCTCAGGAGATGCCCAAACTCCCCGCGTGCTACTCTATTCCTAAACAAAGTAGTGCCATGTGCCACCTTGTGGGGAAAACAAGGAGCCTTGTCTGCTCCCTCACTGTGGAGGCCAGTGGAACTGGGAGACAAACTGAAAGGATCACCATGAACCCAGTGCTCCAGCTGTGTGGAGGGGCTCCAAAACAGCAGCAGCTGCCACAATATGCATCTTTAAATCCCTAGCCAGCATTTGAAAGCCTGGCAGGGGATGGGCTGTTTTACACTGGTGGCTTCTTCCCATGCTGTGCTATCAACGTCACCCATGCTAAGGCTTCCAGAAGGCTAGTTTGAGATGAATCACTGAACCCCAGTGAGAACTACATCGCATTAGCACTGAACGTGTGATGTTGTAGCCCCACTGGAGTACAAGATAAGCCTGAATTTAAGAATGCCCCAGTCCCTACACGAACTGTTTACCGCCTAAAAATGACTTTGGTAAAAGCTGCTGTACCTTTGCAACAGAAACTGTTACCACTGAGCTCACTGGGAGCCTGGTTCTGTGACAGCTGGTGCACCCTTCTGCTAATCCTCCCAGATCAAAATGGCACCCACTGACCATGTGCTTTCACAAATGCCAGTAACTCTCTGTAGCATGAGGGGAGGAGGTGCAGAGAGAGGAAAGAATGCCAGCCTTGCAATATTTTTAACTTGCTTAATGGCTGCATAGGGCTTTTTGAGTCAATCTGGTCTCTTGCTTGCACCAGGAACCTGTTGGTTACACAGCGAAGGCTGCAATAGCAGATGGCGTTCAAGCTAATGCTTAGTGGGAAGAGTCAACGCTTCAAAGCGCAGTGGGAAAGCCAGCACTACGCCGAGCTGCCCGGCTCTGCTGGTGCTTTACCTCACGTTTGTTAACCTGGGGTGGTTCCTCAGGGCCTCTGCAAATGCCTTTGCTCCTTCGTCTCCAACTTGATTACCCCACATCCTGGTGAAGAGAGGAAACCAGGAAATATCAGGTGTGCTGCGCTACTGCCCCTCATTCTCCCTTTTTCTCTTCCCTCCCCTCCCACCCTGATGACTTCACAGTCTTCCAGGCTTGTGAGAAACCTGGCAGGTACCGTCCCCGCTGAGCCAGGCATGTTCCGCTCCCTGCACACCACACCACCAGCCTCTGCTGACTCACCAGTACCCTAAGGCCACAGCACAGAAGCAGCTCTAGGAGACAGCCTGCTGCAGCAGGAGTGCTTTTGGGATCAATTTGCTGTGCTGGGCAAACCCTCCGCAGGCCTGTACCCTGATGGGGTAAAGGACTCTTGTGGTCCTGTACAGTGAGCTGCCGTGAGAAATACACCAAGTCCTAAATCCTGTAATTTCCCTGCTCAGCATTTCCTCCCCATACCCTTGCTGCAGTTTTCCTGTTACCTGTTGGGCACAGACTGTCCTTTACACAGTGCAAAGTACAGGTCTTAGGAAAGACTCCGCAGATGCACAACTGGGCAGGGACCCACACCCAAATGGGTGACTTTCTGAAGTGAACTGCTCTACGAGCTCCCCCGCTCCTTCAGAATAGTCTGGCAAAACGGTCACAGTTCCTTCAACATTATACACAAGAGGTATCTCCTTTCTCTCCAGCTGCCAAGAGAAAGATCAAAATCTCACCGGGACAGTATGACCCTGAGCTCTTCCACACATTTGTAAGGAATAGTATTTCCAATGGCAAAATGACCCTTGGTAACACAAAGGGTTAAGAGAAGGTGATGTGGTAGAAGCTGCAGAGATCTCATCAACATTTAATAGGAGTATATGGTCAAATCTTTTCTATGCAGACCAACCACTTTGAAAATTCACCCCATATTATGAGGCTTGAAAGCGCCTCTGCTGAGTTATGAGGTTTTTTTTACAGTGATCATGGCTCGATGACTCAGAGCCACACTCAGCTTGATGGGTAATTAGTTGGCAGCTCTTTTAAAATCAATTGAGCTTTGTGGTATTTACACACATCCACTTCCAGTAAGTTCCCAAGAATTTCCTTGTCCTTCAGTCCCAATGCAGTTTGTTATGTAAATGCTGTTTAATCTGTTTAAACATTTCTGTCCAGGCTACTCTAAATCCATTTGGAGCGATTATTTCCTCCACAGGAGAAAATCTGAGTCCTTCACTGAAATTACAGCAAGTACAGCACAGCAGACGCAGCTATATGACAATGGAAGTGTGCATGCTCTTGACTATGCTTGTGAAATGTTGTATAACAACAAAATGAAAGGCCAAAAATCTGACTGTTCAAATCTGATTTTCATATTTCAGGGTTATTGCGATATTCACAATGGCCAAACAGAGGTTTTAATTCCACATATCTGAGTATTAGATTCCGAGAAAAATGTTCTCATGTAGAGCAGAAAGAGAAACTGGGATTTGCCAGAGGGGAAAAAAATAAAAATCAAACCCTCAAGTCTAGCATCTCTCCTGAGAAAGAGGACAGGGATTTAAGGTTTATGGTACCTTCAGACCTCTCTCCAATAATGGCAGACTCTCCAGTTCAGGACAGACTACAGTGTCTGATGGGAATTCCTTCTTACTCTCCCAGCTTGCAACTTTATCAGGACTTGATGCAGAAGGTTTGACAATTGACACTCAATACCTAGGTACACTGCCAATAGCCATAAAACCACCTAAACTTTTAAAAATGACCAAATATCTCTAGAACAGCTGTGCTGCCGTAAGGGAAGTGGCCATCTTTACATACTGTCCTCTCGTTAGTTTGTCTCTCCTTTAAGATTCTGTCAGAACAGGGAAAAAAAAACCTCAAAACCTAAAACAAACATTGTGTGAACTGAAGAACAATAAAGCAGCCCTCCTTTTCCCACTGAGTGGAAAATGTGGTTATGCTTCTGCACCAGTTTGTTCTAATGCCGCCGTGGGGAGGAATGGCAGAAGGAAAGAAGGCAAGAATGAACGAAGGAATCCTAAGGGATTTACAGATGCCTTGACAAGACCAAGCCCTGAGCTCCGCTCCTTAGCACTGAACTTACCCAATTTCAAACATTGTCTTGCTCTTCTGGATGGCCTGGGCAAGGCATTTCCCTCCTTCGCTCGTTATTTTGTTTGCTCCTATTCTGCACAAAATGCACAAATTGAGAGGGTACATCACTTACAACAGTACAGCTATTAGAACACCAGCTCAGAAAGCAATAGAAGTATTTAAGGCTAATTAACTCTGGAGGCTAGCTACAGTTATCAAAGGTTAAACTGGAGTAAAAAAAATACTGCAAGCGTTTGACATTTGATTAAAAGATATAATTTTAAGTTGTCTTTTACATATTTTGCATGTCAACCCTCCGAACTGGAAGTATTACTGTAGAGTCTTGGTTTTGGTGCTCAGTATGTCAGAAATGAGCTTTAGGAACTGATCCTCAAGACAAGGACCCCTGCCTAGTTTTTAATATAGTTCATAGCATCAGCAGTTGCTATGGAGTACATGAATTACATGCAGCATGGTTCACGATGCCACAGGGAACAGAATATTTCTTGGTTGTGCAGCTCCAGAAGAGACTGCAGCTGATAAGCACAGACTGTAATAATTTCAAGTCTTTCTGTTCTGAGCATAAGCTATAGGTAGTGGCACAGGGCAGTGCAGCAGCGAGTGCCTCTGGCGGGCACTCTACGGAAAACCTTTTCTTCTTTTTTGGCCTATGTGGGGATATCACATGGCTGGAGTTCAAGGAAGCGAAAAGTCTCAATTGGATATACACTGATGTAAAGAACAAACCAAAACCCAAACCCCCTCAACCCACTACATTTACATATAAAACTGGCTTGTTTGACTGACTTTAGGCACATGAATATGCAGTCTATCTCAAAATAATCTCTGTGGTTACTATGCAGCCTGAAAGTAACCATCTTCCAACAGGCTTTTTTGTGAAAGTTAGATTAAATAAGCAAAGCAATGTGCCAAAGCAGTGAAAGAACCAGAGTGCTCTTGGGTTTCAAAATTCTGCAAATATTTCAAGTGGGAAGTATGTAGCTAGTGTGGGGTTTTAGAGCAAATTAGTGGTAGAACAAAGGCTAGAACCCAAGAGTCCCTGGCCGGTTGCTACATTCATACCAGCAGCTGACATTGCTGTAGTTACCTCTATTTTCTGCCATGGTCACAATTAAACCATCGGTTAATGATCTACCTTTATGTCAAACCAGTGTTGTGTATGGCCAGACGCTCTTACCTGGGGAAGTTCCAGGAATTAAAGGGAACAACTCACCAAGTGAATTTGTGGAATTCCAGAGTTGAGGTATGACATCAGCACAGCCCGACTCCAATAGCCCATAAAAGACAACATACGAAGCAGCTTGGTACTAAATCCAAGTGAATTTGCCTATCGCAAGGGGTAGCAAGGTTCACGCACCGCTCAGGCCTCGCTCGGGTGCTCAGACTGAACTTAGGTAAAGAATAGGTCTCATGCTCTCCTTTTGCTTACTACTATATTGCAGTAAAGACTGGATTCAAGAGTTTCACCTGCTGCTGTTCACTGCTAGACTACTGTAAAAGAATATACAACTGCAACCTAAGTTATATTTTATTTGAAACATAATTTTTGTCTTTTTTCCACTCTCCCTCGCATTTCAAGTTGCTTTACCTTAATTAGGGTACTGTAGAAAGGAAAAAAAAAATCCAACATACTTAACGTATTCAAGGCTTGAACACTCTTCAATTAGTTTTGCAACGTATTTGGCTCCAACATCAGTGATTTGATTGTTGTATAAGCTTAAAGAAAAATCACATTGGTATAAATAGGTTATTCCTGCTGTTACTTTAATATTTACAACCTGAATTATTTTATAATGCACACATAGCATCTATCTTTTTTGTACAGCTTTGTACACATTCACAGTTGCTTGTATTTCTGTTTTGATATATAATTCATACTGTAAAGGGCTAGATATGAAATACAAGGAGATCAGGCTGTAAAACATGGGAAAATATTTATATGATTTTTTAATAAATGGTCTCCCCAAGCAAACAAAGCTTCCCTTTATTCCCGTGTTAGTACAGAAATAGCATTGCCAGAAGAGAAGTCAGAAGAGAAAACACCAGAAGAATGTATTTGTGGTCTCTTAAAAGTCATAAAATCCCCTTGCAAATATTACTGAGGATGAGCTACCTGAGCAGATGTACTTACATTTAGGGCACTGGAAGAAGGAGGTGATTCTTGGTATTCATGTTCACATCTCAAAAAGTCATTTTTATGTAGCTTCTTAACCAAGAGCAGGAAGTCAGAGCTAACATGCCTTCCAGCTTCAACTTGATTAAGAACTAGTTAAGGTCTTAAAGAAATTGGTAACGTGAACATGACACTTGAAACCGTATGTTTCTGATACTAGTCTCTACCAAGCTTTATCTGTTTTGCATAGTTGAAATAAATCAGTTTACAGCACAGAAAACAGGAGGCTTTAGCTATGAAGCACACACTCCCTTGCTCACGCTCTCCCTCCCCACTCTGCAACTAGCAGAAGGCTTTAGATATAAAACTAGTATGCCCACACAGTTCAGTAAGCTGACAGTGGTCTGCACTGCGTTACAGAAGGGCTTGATGTCCGTGGAGGCCACCCTGTGAGGCAGAGGAATGGGAGAGGAAGCTGTGGTCCTTTTCCCGGTGAACTGTTACAGGAGGGCAGCTGAATCATTTCTGACACAAAACGCGGCTTTGCTTATGTTCAGTAAAGGAGGGGGTAACTGTAGTTTCCACCCCACCTTTGCTGTGTCTATACTGTCAGCTTTGCAGTTTTATTTTCTAGTATCGACACCTAGTGTTTTGCTCCCAACTGGTACATACCCCAAGAAAGTCACAATTTGGTACTTGGAGAGTTCTTCATACAAGATCCTTACTCCATGATCTGTGACCTGATTTACGCTGAGCCTGAAATGAAGGGAAAGAAAAGGAAGTTTGAATCAATACAGATTGCAAGTGTTCGTCACCCATGAATTCACGAATGACCGGAGGTCTATGCATTTTCCTCTGATATTTTAACAGGTCCTTATGCCACATATTAAAAGCCATTAAGGGAAATGCAAGCTCAGTTTCATATGGCTCGCTTCGAAAACAATAGAAAATAAAAAGCCCCAAATCTCCAAGGTAATGCTCTGGAAGCTGTCCATAGAACCGAAAACAATAAAATGCAGTAAGTCAGAAACCAGAGACAAACACCTCATCCTCCTTCCGTGCTTACTGTGGTTGCAGGAAGAAATTCTGCTTGACACCCTAGCAAATGAAGCTTTCCAAACTACTCTTCTTGCAACCTTCTCTCTGAGTACCTAGTGAAAGCCAGGCATCTTGAAAGTCACAACACATTTCAGCTCCACTGAATAAAGGTTGTGAAAAGCCCTGGCCAGGAAACACAACTGCAGTCTCATGGGTGTGCTAGATGTTTCTAATTCTATTGTCCCAAGTAGACATGAAACAAATTAACGTCAGTCATTCACAGAATAAAAATACTTCTTTTCACATTTGTTTTGGGATTTTGTTTTTGTTTTATTTTTTTTTTAACTTCTCTAGCTTTTTCTCCTTGCCTAAATGGACAGGTTCCCGTGAAGCGTTCAAATTCTGATGAATCACATTTTCTGGGTAAAGCTGTCCCTGTGAAAACATTTTTGACCAGTTTTAGTTTCAGCACAAACTCCGAAGCTGAAAACTCACTGCTGAGAGTCCTTTATCTCCAACAGCCTCCCTGGCTCTTGCTAGTTAGTAACTTGGTCACTTTGGAATACACTAACACACAGGAGAAATCACAGCCAATTTCTACAGATCAGAACAGTCCGCTTCTTTGAAAGGGATGGTTAAGCTGTTAGAAACAACAATACCTGACCTGCAGAAATTGGTCATTAGAAATCAAAGTCCTAGTATCAGAAGAGCCATAAAGACAAAAAGGCACCCTAACAGCTGGTTTGGTGCTGGGGATGGCGTTAAGATCACACTGTGTGTGGCATGATCATATCATAGGGAGGAAGAATGAAAGTCTGTCCTTTTCCTCTTTGTCTTATGTACTTGCGCATCTTCCCCCCCAAGTTTCCTTATTGCTTGCTCTCAGGAGGTCAGCTGATTTCCAACTAACTGGAAAAAACAAGTGTCACTTGCTTTGATTTCCTACAGGAGAAGAAGGCAGAGCAGAGCCAACCAGGAGGAATAAATCCATTTATTAAAAAAAATTCTCATGAGGCTGAAGGAGCTTTAAAAAAAAGATACATTTGAAGTTCCTGGCTTTCTGCACCTAAATGTTTGGACAAATAAGGTATAGCGACATGGCACAACCTCAAAGGACTGGAGGTGGAACAGTCTGGCCTGTGATGTTAGAGGCGGAGTTAGTTCTCTCTGATCACACAAGCCATGTCCTCCCTCCACATCACCTCAGGGAAACACCACATCTAAAGACTTCAGCTACATCCTTTCATGGAGTGCTACATGTCAGCTTTCGTTCTGCGAAAGCCAGACATCTTGGCAGGATGTAAAAGCAAGAAATTCAGAGCTTCTGATGAAGGGTTACTGTGGATAGCAGATCCTCTCTTACCCCGTATAAGCAAGGGCAGACGTAGGCCCAGGCAATCTTCAGATAATGGAGGAAGCACTTCTGTTTCCTTTCTTTGCCCTTAAGCACTCTCTCCCATAAAAATCCTCTTTTGAGACAAAACAGTTTGAGAGGGAGCTAACTAAACCTACAGATTTAAACAGTTGTAGCTTCTAAGGACTTCCTACCTCCCCTTCCATTTGGGTTTCCAAATTCACAGCTTGGCCCTGCTCCTGTGACTGGCTGAACAAAGACTTCAGAAGATCTAAAACTAATTTCCAGCAGCAGTAAGAAACCTTGTCTTTCTCCACTTTCAAGATCAATTCCTCCAGCCCAGCAGTTTGTGGAATAAACCAAGGATAAGCAAGGACCTGCTCACACAGACTCCTACCTGATCACTGCAAGCTTGCTGAAGCAAGGTAGCAGCTGTTTTACTCCATAGTCATTGATGTTGTTGTTGTCCAAATCCAGAGCCAGGCGCTTCTGATAGTGATGCACAACAAAGGAAATAGCACTGCAGTCAGCAGAGTAGGCATTGCAGTATGTGAGCTTGATGTAATTGGCATGCATGCATTTGGCAGCCAACTTCCCCACTTTCTCGTTCTGAGTCTCATAAAGGCACCTCAGCATCCAGACAAAGTTGGGCTGGACCTGGATCTGACTGTAGTTTGGAAGTGTGGACCGAGTGAGGCCTTTCAGATGGGATTTCATGCTCTCCCCAAGGTATGCGATGAGCGTCTTTCTCTTCCTTTTAATGACTGCAGGCAAAACTAAATGTCTGAAGAGCTTCTGCTTGGATCTAGAAAGCAGGCCACAAAGAAACAGGTTGGTAAAATGAAAGTGTTCATTATTTCGGAAAGGATCCTCCCTTGCTACTTGTTTCTTCAACCAAGGAATACGAAGGCAAGTAGGCTGGGCAGTCTCAGTGGATGAGCATTCATTGAAAAACCGCAGTAACTCCTTGGCACCCACTTTCTCTTCAATAACCAGGAACAAAGCTGTGAAAAAAGACTGAAGAGTTAAGTGCAAGAACTCATAAGTGGACTGACTGTTGCAGCCACTGTAACCTTTAACTGTCCTGAGAAAGCCCAACTGCAAATCTTCTTCAGAGATGTTCGCTGATGAGACCTCCTCCTGCTCGAAGACAAAGAAAGAGTTCTCCATCCCTTTGTATGCCATTTTACCCAGAGCTAGAAGAGTTTCCTTTCTTGATTTGAACATCTCTGCTTGGCTCCTGCTGTTGTTCTTCAGCAAACTTGTTTTCAGACATCGGTTCAGATGGACTTCAATCATGAGCAAAAATACATCTGTCAATGTAACAGAACAGTCTGGAAGTTCATGGCTGTCAAACACGGAATGGAAGTGTTCATAGCATTTAAAAATAATCCAACAAAATAAAGGCACTGAGCACAAACTGCAGAGATTGGGGTTAGCTTCCAGCTGGTTCAAGACCAGTGTTCGTTGCCCCTCATCTTTGAAAAACATGGCAGTGTATTCCTTCAGGTTACTGCTGGAGAAACCACGGAGCAAAACTTTCTTTCTAATGATGTTCCTTTGGATTTCAGTTCCTGTCCTCGCTGTAAGAATTTTCTTGGATCCCTTAAGAAGCTTTCCTCTGAGAAGGCTTACCAGCAGCACCAAGGGGTGGATGGGTTCATCGGGTGAACACATCTCAGGAACACTACTGAGATCAAAGTTGGAATAGATCTCATCAAAGCCATCAAATGTGAAAAGAACTGTATGAGGGAATTGCAAGATGTGATGGAACACCTCTGCGGGGTCCTGGTCTGGGTAGCAATTATATTTGAAGAGTAGGTCTTTCAAACATATGGCTTCATCCTCCTTAAAGCAACTAAACATCCTACATCGGAAACGGAAGAAAAATTTGGCCCCTATGTCCAATTCTTTTCTGGCCCAAAGGTTTTGTATCTTTTGCAGCAAGATGGATTTTCCAATTCCTGCATCACCAAAGACATAAATAGTCTCTCCATCTTCATTAATTAGCCCAACGGCATCATCAAAAAGGGCTTCTAATTGACACACTTTGCCTAGACTCTCATTGGTAAAACTGACCAGCTCCATAACACTGTCAGAGTAGATTTCTTCGAGCAGCATCTCTTCCCTCTGAGCATAGGACATAACAAACTTGGAGTCCCGTCCCAGTTCATATCTGAGTTTCTGGCAATACCTGCTAACTAAAAAGACAGTGAACTATTATTAAAAAGACCCATCTCTTTGGGAACAGAGAGGGGGTAATAAACTAAAAAAATTCTCAGGTAAAATTAGTTCTTTGGCATATTACTTCTATCCATTTGTGCTTCCATCATCACTCTCCTGGGAAATTCAGACGCTCATGAAAGAGGTAATATGTAAGCCACCATTCCCTGAAAGCCAGTACTGACACTGTGTTACTCTAAGGGGCTACTGTCTTTCAGCTGAGACTCAAAGGCAAGCCCCTGACCTTTTGTTAAAGACTGTTTTACTCTCTGCAAAGGCAGGGGTTGGTGGTCACTGATTAGCTTTAGCATCTGCCTTTTCACTATATTTATATTCTACCTGCAGTTTCTATCAGGTAGGTGGTTATTCTTTCCTAATTTGGTCGGTAATTTTTATTACTGTAAATAGAAGGCGTGCATTTTAGAAACTGGGTGCCAGGCACCTCAAAAGATTTTTTTTAAGGTGACAAAAAAAAAAAAAAAAAAAGAGTCTCAGTTATTGTGCAACGTTGGCTTGTGTTTCTATTGCAACAGAAACTGTGGTTCAGATGGGGCCAAAGTAATTCTTGTATTTATATGGTATGAAAAAAACCTCACAAGAGGAAAAAATTTATTTCTGCAATACTTTTAACTCTGACTTTTGGTATAACTCATCATATAGGATCATAGAATAATTCAGGTTGGAAGGGACTTCAGAAGGTCTCTAGTCCAACCTCCTTCTCAGAATGGGGTCATTTATGAGATCAGATGAGGTTACTCAGGGCTTTATCTAGTGGGATCTTGAAAACCTCCAAGTATGGAGACTGTACAGCCTCTCTGGGCAACCCGCCTCATTGCTTGACTGTCCTCATCATGAAATACTGACTATTCCATTGCCAAAACATCACAGTGTTGCTAATAAATTGTAGGAGAGGCCTAGAAAATACTACAGCTGGCACACGGTGGTTATGCCATTATGCTACATATCCACAAACAAACGCAGAAAAAGCTTGACGTTAGCAAAACAGGATGTAATACATCAACATGACTGTTGTGTTATACAGTGTGCCTTTTAATTATCTGGCTACCACCGCTAGCAAGCACAGCACAGGCACATTTATATTCCCTGGCTGCGCCTGCCTAGACTCTCTTATTCTCACATCACCTGGTCAGAGCTTCCTACATAGCAGGGTAGTTCTAAGGGAAGGGGTATAGATGCATGACCTTACCTGGATCTGTATTTACCACAGGCTTACTACAAATATTCTCTGAAGGCTCGTAACCTATTTCATCCAGCCAAGGCTGAAGTTCATAGTAAGCATCAGTGACTTTCTGCAGAACACAGATGAAATATTCTGAGACTTCTTCTCCTTTGCTCTGAACCAAGTCTAGAATTTTGCGAACCTGAAAAAACACCACGTGAAAGATCATCGGCGCACAGCATTTTATCACAGTTACACTTGTCGACTGCTTTAGGATCCTTTTTGGACTGGAACAGGGCACCAAAATCAAAACCAGTGCTTCAAAATCTTAAATTCAAAATCTAGCTCTGAATTTGAACCACCACAAACCTGACTTTCTGTTTGTATTTGGATGTTGCAAGAACGTTGGCTCTGCAAGTTAAGGTCTGAACTTGTGGTTAAAGTAAAAAAGAAAGGGGTGGTTTCTCAGTGCCCTAAATTCACCCTCTGGTTTGTAAATATTCCAGTCACATTTACATTTACCTCACGATCCGGCCAGATCCAGAGCGGGGTAGGCAGAATCTCTCTCTGGATCTTAACGCAGATCCAGAAACCTACAACTCTTCTTTTTAACACAGCACCTCAGTTCTGCAGGCTCTCTCTGTACAATGGACTCATTGCCTGCGACTGGTACTAAAACTAACGGCTAGCAGGCAGTGGCCGGAGCAGTTCAAGACTAAGCGTTACCTCTAAACGCAAGACAGAATCTGACCTCTGTGCAACTGGTACAGGGCAACCCTAGTACAAAACCCTCTGCAGGACAGAGCAATCATTTGGAGGCCTATCTGGAATGTCTGGATCCTCTTCTTGCTAGAAATGAATAAAGAATTCAGTTCTAAACCAGACAAAGGTTTCTAGAGACTGTGGTCTCTTGTGAGCTTAAAGCAGGGTGAGGTACATAACAGCACAGCAAAAGCATGGTATTTTTGACAATTTTTATGCTCTGAAAAGCAATTTTGTGCCTTTCAGAGAAGGTCCCACAGAGTCCACTTCACTTACTACCGTGGCCTGCTCTCTATCTCTGCTTAGACTCCTGCTGTACTGTCTCCCCCATCAGCTTTGTTACAACAATCACATATATTATGCTGAAAAATAAGAAATGGAGATGATCATACAGCATGCATTTATTCAGCTTTGACCCTGTGCACAGAGTGAGCACTGTGTTACCATTTCAACTTGCCAGCAAGAATTTTATGAAAACCTGCACTGTTAGTGAAGTCCAAGGTCTCTGAATTTTTTATGGTTTGCCTGCCTTTAACTGTGACGCTATTCTGAAGCTGCATGACTGGTTGGTCAGGGAAATACATCAGGAGTTTATTTTAAGTCATGATGCAAAGAACAACTGTGTACATGTGAAAATCTTCTCCTACCAGAAGACCAGGAAATAATTTTTGCTACTGATGTCCGAAGATGAATCAAAAACCCAAATGTGTCAGGATACATCAATTTTCCACACAAACATTTGCAGTGTACATAGGTCTTTAAAGAAAGGGGAAGGTGTTCACATGGACAACACGCAATCATTAACTTCGAAAATAATATTTCATTGCTGTCTCTCCTCCTCTAAAGCAGAATGATCTGTCCCACAGCATCCTGAAGTAGATTTTCATTGCAATACTCTGTGCAATAAGGAAGGCTTGCATGTAGCAAGCTGCCCTCCAACAGCCACTGTGGTCACCTCCTTACCAAAGGACAAAGCTGCAGCTGAGGGGACAGAACAGCAGTTATCACCCTGCTCGTTCTTACAGCTGCCAATGGGCATTAGAAGCAGTGCCAGCTGTCCTGGAAAGAGATGTGCTGGAGACACTTGTCCAGAAGGAATGGGGTGAGGAAACTCCAAAATAACAAAGACCGGAAAAGACACTAGATGTAAAATTGCCAGGTAAGCCCATAAAACCCACTGGTAAATTGAAAGCAACAAAAAGCTTACGCTGGCTGGTGAAATAAAAAGAATACCTTATCTGCTTGAGTTGGAAACTGGACAACAATCTCTGCGTCTTCAGTGGAGAAGTAGTCATTCTTAATCAAGTTGTCAATCAAACACTGCGTGTTTCGGATTCTAGTGACCAGAAGTTCTCGGTATACCTTCAACAAAGCAATGAAGGACGGAGGACTTGCTTCTGGAGGTTTTTTCACAGAAATCTCCAAGTTAGCACAAAGTTGGCCTTCCATAGTTGAGATAGCAAGAAGCTGCTCCACCTAGCCTCATCTTTGACAAACTGTCCTTTTGCAGTGAGAAGTCAGCTTGGAGTTAACTTTGGGGAAACAGGCAATCTGTCCTTCACATTACCAAGCCTGTAAAAAGTAATTGTATAGAACCTCAATTTAAAACCATATACTATGCAGATACATCCTTCAATTAGCCATTAAAGAATACTTTCAACCTCTGCGTAATATCATGGCCAACTTTATTAAGAAAAATCTCTGATTTCTTCCTCAAGTACTTCCAGTTATTTGTTCAGATTTTGGAAAAAAAAATATCTACTGCAGGCAGTCTCCCCTTTAATACCAGTACTTTACAGTAGCTTGTCTCAAACACCACCACTGGCATCTGCTTTATTAACTGCCTGTTCTTAGTGCATAATTTAATATTTTTATTAGCTTTTCATGTTTCAATAGACAAAGCAGGGCATCTGTCCAAACATATCTGGACACGGAAATAAACGGAATAAAATTACATTTCACAGCAATTAATTTTGTAGGAGGAATTAATTTATAGTAGCAATTCACTTTGCTTTTTCTTTGTTACAACAACAGACCCTGTATAAAGTATTGCCAATACAGTAACTGTCCCTGTAAGTGAGGCCTTGTGAACTCTGAGACAGTTTTAGCTAAACTAGGAAGAAGCATTTAGCTTCAGGGCACCAGGTTTGAGAGGCAGTAGTGAGACTGTGGGAAGACCACTGATAAGACGTTTCTGTTAAGACAGTCAAGAGTAAAATGAGCTAACAGTGAAAATGCTGCTGTAGATTTCAGAGCTAATACATTACTTAAGGGCACAAAGCACTTCACAACTCCTAAAGCTATTGGTTCAGATAGCATGTAAAACAGCGAAAACTTCATTGCAGTGGTTTAATTTGGTTAATCTTATCAAATTCAGGTGAGTAACCACAGAAGTTAAAAATAGAGTTTTTCAGAATCTGAAAAATAACAGTACAGAAAGGACTGAAAAAAGTGATTGTAAATACACAAGTTCCCAGCTCCTTGAGCAGGAATTCCACAGAATAACTGAATTCACAGACTCTTTCCCCATATGATGAACTAGGCCTGGAAGACAGCATCAGAATTCATATTCATTACTGCACTGAGCATCCAACCCACCTCTATCTTCATAAAAACAAAAGATTCCACAGAATACAGCTTGTAATGAAGATATCAATTTAAAGCCTGTGCAAACACTTAGGCTTGAATGCCCGACCTCAGCCCCTGTACGCACACCTAGAGACACAACATGATTACTCAGACAGCTATGGGCTTAGGAAACCCTCTCATTGCTGTAAAGATGTTATTTAGAAATCATACTCTTTAGCATGAACGTTCTCTCCCTGTCTACAAATATATATGCTGTGCACGCCTTCATTCTCTATACCAGCTCTTGGGAGCCCTTCTTAGACGGCCATTTATTCCCATTTTAATTTATAAGGCATAAAGCAGTAGGAATCAGGATCAAACTCTATTGTCTTACTAAAGGGTGGTGGTTTTTTTGGTTTTTTTTAATTGCAGGTAATATACCGCAGGCATGAAGTTATACTGCAATTACAATTCAACAATAAGTTAATTTAGGTACTATTCAGGTACAAACCTTGCACATACAATTTCCCATGCAAAAAGTAGATTTTTTGCAAGATCACAACTGAATCACCTCCATATAGACAATGAGAATTTGCATGAGTAACACAAATTACTGGCACCCTCCAGTAACAGGTAAAACCTACTGTTGCTTCAGCAGGTCAAGGGATATTTGGAAGAACGTTCTTAGATTCTGATTACAGTCATATTAACAAAAACAAAACAGAAAGCCCTTCTTCAGGAATTCTGTAAAGGTGCCAGCTCTGCTGCTACAAAATTCTCACAATTTCCCAAGGCGTTTACAGTGCCGGCAAACTTCCCAAATGCTCCCCAGCACTCCCCTGACAAGTTATAACGGAGCCCTGCCAGCTCACAGACTCTTCTAGGGGACACGCTACTGGAACAAACTCATTTCTATGGGTTTTCCATACCAGAAGCTGCAGTCTGCATCAGTGCAGCTTCTCCTGCTTGATGCTGGGGAAAGACACAGTTTATACCACTGCATTTTAGCGATACTGCCCATCTACACTTACAATCGCAGGGCAAACCAGCTTAGCTCCTCTGATTTCAGGAAAGCAGTATGTCCTGACTTCCAGTTGCTGGTCTGTACAGATGCAGATAACTGCATTAAGCGTTGAGCCCTCGAAAGGCTGAGACCAGGCAAATTCTGTAAATCCCCAGCACAACTGTTTTGGATCACAGTCAACTCCAAAGCTGCCAAACTCTTCCAACCAAAGGGAATGTAACCGAGCGATCTGACTTTCTTACCACATGAGTAGGTGACTGCATCTACTCAGACAAATCAACCTTTCATTACGCCATTCACATGACCCACCAGATGAAGTGGCTGATTTCTGAGTCACTCAGCTTCCTAGAAGGCACACTGGCATATTTCTTTGTTCAAGAAAGCTCATTCCATAAATGAACTCTATCATGAAGACCAAACAATGTTGAAAACATGATTTATTCTAAAGCTTTTGCTAGCTTTCACTTAAAGAGATAGAGTCACCTTAAAACATGAGCAGTAGAAATATTAACCCTTTTCTTTCAAGATACTGCATCTACCCAATATTCCCTGCTTGCTTTGGTTATTCTAGGACCACATTATCCTAATGCATTTTCTTTCTTCCTGCTTTGTGAGAAGTGAGACAAACGTCCAGGAAACCATAATAATGAACCAAAGTGCTGTCACGTAAACAAACCAAATAGAAGTATTTCCTTCGCTCTTTCAGATCCATCTACAAAGAAGGTAAGAAAAGAAAGAAGAAATACAGCAAAAGCACAAGAACATGGAAGATATGGAAAGATCCAAAGGTCTCAAAGATGCGTGCCCTGCACCCGACTAAGTCCAACTCAGTACAGAGCCTGGTTGCTATTGGAAGGGATGTGCGTATGTATGCTGCAGGAGAGAGCACGTTCCCTTTCACACAGGGTCATCTGCAAAAGAGTGGAGAAACAAGAGAACAATCAAAAAAGAACATAGAAAGCAAGGGTAATCATCAGGGGAGAAAAGGAGAAAGAGCAAAAATGCCAAGTGGGAAAGTCAGAGCTGGCAATATGAATTCTGTGCATGATGACGTACTCAGTGACATTTTCAATGGCAATATTAACTTTAAGGCAAAAAAACCCACAGCACCCAGTACTGCAGAAGACAGTAGTTTTCATCAGTCTCTTCTAATAACAAAAAAATGGAAATTTCCACCATCCATAGACTAAGAAAATGTCACATCAGATGAGCAGCTGAACACCTTAAACAGTGCTGAAACAGAAAGACTTCCTGCCAAACATAGTTAAGAGCAAGGCAGGTATATGCGCATTTGTAGCAAAGCGTATCAACTATACTAAGAAACTTCAGGTCCTACTCAGACTAAAGTAAACACAACATTTTCCTACAATAGCAGTTCTAGGTGCAACAGCACCTAAAAGTCCTGATCATCATGAGAAACATGCTTGTTCTCTTACAGATACAGACTGTCTGTAAGATTCTGACATACATGATTCTGTTTTGCTGAAGGCAGGGGCGTTGTTGGGTTGGTTTTATTTTTGAAACGCGAGGCCACTGTGTTGACACCATGAGGTTTCCAACTTGCCTGCAAGTCCATCACCTCTCTTTCTGGAAAGAGTCCCAGCTTCCACTGAGCTTTAACATTAGCCTTTTCAGCGAGGGATCACAGGGTTACAAGTATGGAGATGGTGGTGTACAAGAATCTGTTAGTTTTACAATGCTAGGTTACACATCTGGTATGTTTAAAGGTAAATGCTTACGCAGCTTATAAATATGCATTGAAAACATTTGCTCGCTAGAGTGCATATAGTGTTCTTTGCCTCATCTTGGGCACTCCACATGCTGGATTCAATTCCAGTGCAATTCTTGTGACTGACGTGGCATCAGGCATGATTTTTCAAGCCTGAAAAGGAGCCTAAGGAGGAATGGAGAGAGACGAGAGAGCAAAGCAGGAGTGTAGTATGGGGAGACAACAGAAGAGACACTTATGGGGAAAAGCTTCCTATCTGGGAACAGAATGGACTACTTGTTCCTGAGAGGAAAAATAAAACCCCATGATTTACTCAAGAGGCTGCCAGTGATGTTGGAGAGGAAATTCAGTTAGCCGTTTTGAGGACTGCAGCTTTGGTCAGGTGAAGAAGACAGAAAACAGACTACCAGGAATTAAAAAGAACCAGGGAGCAGAGTGCTCACCCATCAATTGTAAAGGCAAAGAAGAGACAGAAAACAGGGGCTTGGCCAAATGAAGTGTCAATGGGGACTGAAGGGACGTGAGAAACAACAGCAAGTCTGGCAAGAGATACATATCATAGGCCTGCATAACTGACACTAACAAAAAGGAAGAAAGATGGGGATCAGGCCAGGGATAAGGAGGGAAATGAAAAAGGGAAATGAAATTTGTCATAGTAACAGGTACGGTAAAAGTAGCAGTGCTTACAGCAAGGTTTCCTATAATCCCTGTCAATAAGCTGCAGCGGCACTGATGGCCTCTGCATGTAGGCACTGGCACTTATATCTAGGGGTTCTTCTGACTTCCCTCTATTCTCAGTGTTGTGCAAGCATATATACATTTACATCTTTCCTGGCCCTGCCCTTCTCACATCCTCTTTTCATTAGGATCTCCTTGCTTTTCTTCTACAAAACATGTATGCCTGTTCAATCTTCCAGTGCTGCAAGTCCTCTGGCAGTGAGGAATATTCTGGTTTATCAGTAGCATTAACATTTATCACAACAAGTTCTTACTAAATGTAAATGCTGTAGATAAAGGGACTCAAGGATCTTAAAGAACGGCTAAAAAAAGTTTCGGGTAAACTACGGAATTCACTCGTCATTGAGCTGGCTGCTCCCAAGGAGACTGCGTAGGATGAAGCAGTAAAGGCAATACAAGGAGCAAATTAATTAACAACTGTCCCTTAAAGCAGCTGATTTAAGACCAAACTAGAATATTTCTGAAGAGCTGAAAACTCAGTCAATACTACTTCTTCTGTAGTCTTGCTATCCTGACAAAAACTGTTCCTCTGCATTGCCTGTGAAAAAAAGTTTTTCTTTTCTAGCTATCAGCAGCCAGTAGCTGGAAAATCTTCAGGGTTTCCACAGAACCTAGTAGCCAGCTCTGGCAGGACAACAGCGAAGCACATGCACAAACCTGAGTGCCAGCCTAGGGCTAGTGGAGTCCCTGTTGGCATAGCCTTCTGTCTGTAGTATTCAAAATGCAATTACTCTTAGAGAGGTGGCTGTATGAAAATACTGCCCCATTTCACACGAAAATCTGTGCCCTTTATGTCTCCAAGTCAGATTTGTTTCCTGAGACAAGTTATTTTACAGTGCCAGCCACCCAACTGCAGTCATTACAGCAAGAGAACTGAAGGCTTTGACATGCTTTTTCATTAATGGTAATCTAGACTCAGTCAGACCAGCCGAAACTCACGTATTTGCTATCACTGGGAGAGACAGAAAGGAGAGTGATCTTCCACATCTTACGTCATGTGTGCCACAGCAGCCAGTCTTTGACTGTAACAAATAAATAAGACAGAATGTATTTCCACACAGCAGCTCTCACCTTTAAAAGAACCTCAACTATTCTACATAGTTCAAGAACAGTAAAAACCGTGTAGAGATTAGAAGCGCATGGGCACGTACACTACACAAAAACTCTGTGTGTTTTGATGAGAAGCAATGTGCTGTATTACCCAGAGGTAAGAAAAAGTAGCCTTTTTATAGCACAAATGGTGCATTAGTAGAGCTTGTACAGAGCCCCTGTTCTGACCTTAAATGATATTCTGTATCTATGAGTTAAAACACACTCATCATACCCCAGTTTACAATCTCTGTGTAACTATCATCATCAATGCCAGTGTGTCAATAAATGCCCTGGAAGCCATACATTAACATCATAATGTAAATCCATTACAACTCATGTGGTTTTGCACTGCTCTGGGGTCGGCGAGATCAGCATCTTTCAGTGATTTCTCCCCCCCCCCTCCTTTGACTAGCATAAGCTTTTGTAGCCATCCCTAGTTGTTTGAAGAGCAACAGATAAAAAAGAACACAGAAGAAATTATTTCTGCCTCTACCTGGTAAACTGACAAGCTTTTGTTTAAAAAGCACAGACTTTTACAGAAATATTCATATTCCTCATAGGTTTCGCTGCTGCATTTTCGCTGCTTACTTTTAAAGACACAGAACTTTATATACGATGTTTGGATGAATTAACAAGCACCTGTCAAAAAGATTTTATGTGGCTTCCTGATAACTCCTTTCTGGTAGGAAAAGTTCAATAAATAAGAAGGAACCACTACTAAAAACCACAGACACTTCCTTGAATCGGAGAAATCTTGGGGATTTTTTTTTTAAGAGATGGAGGAGGAAGGGAACAACAACACCAGAAAAAAAAACCAGAACTGCTTTCCTACTATGATTTACTACTTTCGCATTCAACTTGCACCAAATTCTACAATTAAAGTTGCAATCGATGGAATCGTGTATTCACAGCTCTCCCAATTCTACCTCCCAGGCTTTCTTCTGGTCATTAACAGCAAACCTGATTAGCTACAGCCACTTCACCAGCCCAAGACCACCGCTTCCTTGTGTCTGTGCATCCATCCATCCAGCAACATGGGGGTCCTGAGGGGGGACTGCCTAGGTACCAGTGCGGGCCAGCGTTAACTGCTGGTGCCAGCAACACCCTGGCATGGAGGAAGACCACCCTCCCGCCATGCCATGCCATGCCGTGCCATGCCATGCCGTGCCGTGCCCTGGCCTTCCCACAGCCACGGGGCAAACCAGGCAAACCGCTCCTGCCTCCCTTCCTCGCGGTAAGCGAGCGAAAGCACCAAGGCCTCAAACGACTCCCACCTGAGTCAGCACATGGATATGGATCTTCAGGCAGGTTTACAGCAAGTAAATGTTGGGGTTTTCTTTTTTTTTTATTCTTTTTTACTCTTCTACCCGCCGCTCCAGGGAAAGGCGAGGCGGGTGTGGGCTCCACGGCAGGGAAGCGAGCGAAAGCACCGAGGCCTCAAACGACTCCCGCCTGAGTCAGCACATGGATACGGATCTTCAAGCAGGTTTATGGCAAGTAAATGTTGGTTTGTTTTTTTTTCTTTTTTTTTTTTTTCTTTTTACTCTTCTACCCGTCGCTCACAGGAAGGGCAAGGCAGGCGCGGGCTCCACGGCGGGGAAGCGATGCCTTCCACCCGGCTGCGCGACGCTCCCTCCCTCCCGCCTCCTCCGCCTTTCAGGACCTCGCCACCCTTTCCCCGACGGCCTTCAGGAAAATTACATCACCGGCCAGCATCTGTAACAGTATTTATTCCTGGTCGCGTTGCTGTATTTTGCACGAAGGCGCTGCTGCCCTCGCCGAGGAGCTGCGGGGGGCACTGCTGCCGGTCCCGCTCTCCTCACTGCCTACCACCGCCTGTCACACGGCTACCTCCTCCAAAGAGGCGGGAAGGCTGAAGAAACACGAACAAATCGCAAAATTTTCGGTTTGGCAAGTTCACCAAGAGGCAGACGCCAGCGGGAGCCGCCGAGGCGCAGCCCTTCCCCTTCCACCTCGCAGCCTTTCCCGCGGCAACAGAGAAACTTTGACTTAGGAAAAGCAGAAACTCTGATGGACACCCGCACCCCCTCTCCCGGCGCCAGCCGCTGACCTGCTGCCTACCGGCCCCCTTCCCGCCTGCCCCGAGCCCCCCGTCCCTCCGCGCCCCACACCCCTCCCGACATGGCGGCCGCCCCCTCCCACACACACGCAGCCGCCGGTCGCCAGTGGTGAGCGAGGAGGGCAGCGACCCGGCGACCCTCCTCCGCCCCCGGCCCTTCCCCTGCACTCACCGCGGCGGCGAAGGGACGGAATGGAGGGGAGGAGCGGGGCGGCGGCCGGCCCACGAGTGATTCCTCCCACCCCCGGCCCGCCGGGAGGGAGCTCCCGCCCCACACACGGTCTCTCTTCCCCGGCGGAAAGCGGCTCCTCCCCGCGCAGGCATGGCCGAAGGCCTCTTCTCCCTCACGGGCAGCGCCTTTCCTTTCCCGCTCCTCGCCCAGGGGCATGGCCGAAAGCCTCCCTCCCCCGAGAGATGGCGTTCCTCCTCGGGGGAATGCCTCCTTCCCCCGGCCCTCAGGAGCTCCCACCATTTTCCTCAACCTCCTGTCAACTCCCCCCCCCAGGGAGGCTGTCAGGGTATTGTTTTCCATTTTCTTCTTGCAACAGTAAAATACCCATGAAGAGTAAAATACCCATTTCAAAGTTCAGAAGCCCAAAGGATCCCAGTAAGGGTAAAGCAAAAGAAGTGATGCTGGTGTTGAGGAGCATGTTCATGCACAGTTTCACCCTCACCCATTAAAAATGCAAAAAGCCAATGGAAGTTTCAGTTCCATTTCCACATTGCCAACTTTAGCATACACAAGCAACGCTGATGTTCTTGAATCATGCATCAAACGGGACACGGGAGAGATTTGGTAATGGCAATTTTATTTACTCTGTTTCAGACTAGACATTGCTAACCCAGAAAGTACCATGTTTTACTGCAGTCACGGTGCCAGACTCTGGAAATGGGCATATGACATCAGGACAGCACCTATACATCCCTGGCAGAAGTTTACAGAAAAATTTTATGCAGAGAAGATGTGGCAAGCCTGTTACTTCATCATTTGTCTATCTAAGCATTCACACAGTGACACTGATTAGATCTTACACCCCTCTGCACATCAAGAGAAAAAAAAAAAACACCACACAGAAGATAAGCCAAAGTTTTGTTGTTCGACATCTTCCAGGTTGTTGAATTTTCCTCATCCCTCATATGGTTATATCAACCAGTTCACCTATGATAATTACTAAACATAGAAATGAAACGGCCATTATGATTTGAATGAGATCTTTTGCTGAATGTTGTCTTCAGGCCTTGGTTGTCTTTTGGACTAACACTTAAAAACATGAAAATAGTTTAAAAAATATATATATTACTCTGCTTGCTTTCCTAACTATATAAAGAGAAACAGGAGCTCCATAGCTTCAGATAGGTTGGGCTTTAAACCATTAAGAAGAGAGAAAAAAAGTTTTAGTCTTGGTTCACAAGTTTTGAGTCCACTTTGCACTCTAACAAATCTTTGAAATTCTTGACAATTATGTACACAACATTTAAAAACAGAGGGCCTGATCCTGCAGCCCTTATTCCTCAGAAGGCAACAGATGCCAATGCCCAGCAAGATGGCCTTTTTCTTTTAAAAAGGTCTATAAACAGGACATGAAGCACAAATTTGCATGCCGCACTGCATGACAATTACAAAAAGGTAATTTTCCAATCTGCAAAAAGCTTCAGCATGTACTCAAGCTATACATACCAAGTGAAGAAGTTACCAATGTCAGTGTGTCTTCAGACTGCAAATTATGTCTAATGGCTTACTGTAGACGCACAGCAAACTCATCTTTTCTTGATAAATAAAGAAACTGCTGATCAGCACAGTGAGGAGAGGTATCTAAATTCAGGTGAATGGACAAGCAAGTGCAGACATATATTCTATGCAGAATCTATTTTCTTTGCTTTAATAGCAGCTTCAATCTCTTCCATGATTGGCACCGGCCCTGCATAGTTATTAGTTTCAATAGCTTCTAGTTTCTTCTGATAGTCAGTTGGCAAGCCATTCTGTTTCGCACCCATGCAGATAACCTATAATCAAAAGGTAGGGGGAAAGCCTTCAATACTAGTGTTAGGAAGGACAGTCCCCTCCAAACATTGACTTGTATGGGACGAACCACTTAAAGTAACAAGAGAATTAATCCCAAATACTGCTATTTGTACCTAAAGATAGCCAGAGGCTTCTGGAAGACCACTGAAGACCTTAACAGCAGCAACAAAATTACTCTGAAAAGGCTTGTAGTACCAAGGCATACCCCTAAGATTCTGAAATGTTATGAATGTGCACAAGACTGTACAATTAAGCTGTTATTCAGTTATGCCATTCTTTCTTCCAGCGAGAGTGAGAACTACTTTTTGTGCCTTTAGGCAGCCTTAGTATCACATCTGAGTGAGAAGCAGCATATATTATTGAAGTCATTTTTAAAACCAAGCTGTTCAAATCCAAAGCACAACAGTGAGTACCTAAACAGGTTATAGGAGCAACAGAAACAGATACTTAGCTTCATGGAAAAGCAGAGATTCCTTAGAGTGTGTTACTTCAGCTTTTCTTCTACATATAAAATAAACTTAAGTATTGGTGCAAGAGAAAGAAGTGACAGTGAGAGGAAAAGAGGAGGCTGTAGGAGCCAAGGCTTGAAAGAGACACCAGCAAGCTTCCATATAGAAATGAATAGATAAATACACAGATCTTAAAAGCTGACACTATCGTAAATATTTTCTCATGCATTCAACAGCCAGGAAATTCAAGGATGAGGTGTCTAGAAAGATTGAACTTTGCCACAAAAAGTGCACAACAGTAGATGGACGTAGATCACTGTGCCGATGCAGTCACCTGTACTAAATTTTAAGCCCTTCTGCCTGCTTAACTTAAACAAATAAAAGCTGGGAGCAAGGGGGAAGAAGAGAACTAACAACTGACCCTAACAACAGCAAGAGGGAGTTTAGCTCGATAAAGTTGCCAATATTGGAGGTCTGCTCTTACAGCATACTAGTGAGAGCTGACACACCGCAGCAGACTGTGTATTAACTCCCTGGAAAGCCCTAAAGATCCGTCTTGACAGGAAGCGGGTTGGCGGGGAGGAGGTTTGTGAAGTAGCAGAGGCTACTTTCTAAGCAAGCTTTCTCTTCAGAAGTCCTGCAGCAGCTGGCCTTAGCTATGCTCCTGGAAGCTGATTCATAGGAGCGAGTTCCTCAGTTAAAGAGAAGGTGGCACACTTGGGATTTAACAAGCTCAAGCTCTGTTTCTTTGCTTTCTGCAGGAAAAAAGTCAACATGTTACAGTTATGTCTATCTGCAATTGCTAATAGCTGCACAATTACAGACACGCAGTCACGCCACCCGAGGCTAGGCCCGCATCAGATCTCACAAGCTAAGCAGGTCAGGCCTGCTGCGTGACTGGATCCTATGTCTCTGTAGAGTCAGTGTGTTGCAGAAGAGTGCTGAAACACTTCTGCCTCACCAGCCATCAAGTGGGAACCCTGCAGTGCTCTGCAATGTTGCTGCAAGTCCTGTGACACACTGATGATGCATCTGGTAAAAGGAGGCAGGTGGACTCCTGTACTAAATGATAGTAAGATACTTCATAAGACAATAGGGATAATCCGTGACTACAAGCCAGGTGCTGTATTCTCCCCACAGAGGCTTCCCTCTGTCCTTTTAGCGGAGTATGTTAATTTTTCAAACAGAGAATTGCTGCTTGTATGTAAACAACATCCTTCAGAAATCCTTGTGTCAGTCATAACTAATGAATTAGTTACACAGAGGCTTCATGTAAGGTATAACTAAGCCAAAAAATAAAACTGATTTAGCAGGCCTTTAAGAGGTAGCAATCTTCTGTGAGCATCATTACACTATTAGATTGCACAAGGATTAAGTTTTAAGTTTACATTAGAGTTACTCATGCCTTCCATCCGCTGTAAATAAAGTACTTATTAAAGAGGACAGAAGTACTGCATTTATGTATTTCTGTTCATTCTCTCCAAAATTACAGTGATGCAACACCTACCTTTTTATACTGAGGAGAAGGGGGACCACAGACATAGTCCTTCATCTGGTAGCTTCGACAGGTCAGTACCTTTCCTGCTTGAGTGTGGACATTAACTTCTATTGGGACATAAATGCCACCTTCAACTCCCTCTTGCCTGTAAAAGACATGTTTTCCTTTCATGCCAAATAACTGATGCATCCTTCAAACAAACCATGCAATTAAACATACACATTTTTTATTGAAAAAAAAATCAAGGTAGAACACTGGTCTGCGCTGCTAACAGACTTAAAGAAAAACAAATAAAGCAAAACATATTCCAGTACTTTTTGTGCGAACTTGTTTTACATCCAAAAATAGGTTTCTAAAAAAGCAGCAGCATTCACACTTCTATTATTTCAGCTCTGTAAGAAAGATGACTAGTGGTTAACTTGCAAAGTTAGAGAGAGAATACTCCTTGTGAATTAATTACTGTGCAAGTCTGGTAATCTACAAGAGAAACACAGCCAAGATTATCAGAATTAATGACCCAGGCATATCTTCTGCTCAGATAATGAAACAATTGCAAAGTTTTATCTTGCCCTTCATGTTACAGTTGAATAAGCGGAAACTTGCACAACTCTTGCAATGCACATTCCAATGAATAATCCAAGACACCCTTTAATTTGCGCAAGACGTGTACAGCAACAAGGAGCTAGATCAGGGCAAAACCCCCTTTTTTTTTAAAAAAAAAGTCAGCAAAGTCACACTGTCTTAGGAAAACAAAACCAAACTCAAGGACAGGGCTACTTCTTGTCTTTAACCATTAGCATTTAGCTACCAGTAAGAGTCTGAGCAATTAGTAAGAAGTAAACAAGAAGCTTAAGCAATACAAGACAGACTTTATAGCACAACTAACTTTAGATGTGCTTTAGATATGAGTGATAACATGAGTTTTAACACTGCTTGTCAAAATTATATTTTGACACCTTATCTTTCTTTCAAAGACTTACTGCCATTTCAAGTTATTTAACGTAGATAACACGGGCCATGTTATGCGAGTAAGTAGGTTAAGTGCAAGTAGAGACTGGAAGCTAACTGCAGATTCAAGGCCAACAGACTGCAAAATAAGTCACATGGGTGTGTGAAAGCAAGAAAAATGTTACCATTAAGTAACATCCATTGCTAGGATATATGAGGAAAAAAGTCATGATTTAGTCTGTAACTTACATTTTGTGAAGTACAGAGGACAAAAAAAAAATCTGACCATGAGACAGCACCAAAATGCATTTGAAGCCAAAAAGTTCAGCCATCTAAGCAAAAGATTCCCCTCCCATGTTTGTTTTCTATATGTTACATTGTTTTACTAGTATTTCAGCTAATGGCATGCAGCATCGATTACACATTTCCTCCTGTGCTTCTGGATAACAAAGCACAGACTTCTTTATCTAGGATGGTGGGGGGGGCAAATAGTGAATTTTTTTTTTCTTGATACATAGAAATTCCAGGAAATAACTTGGTTAAGAACTTGCAAACATATCTGCTTGCGCACAGCCAAAGAATCCCAAGCTTTTCAGCAGGAGCACATGCAAGCTCTTTCAAGTTGGTTAGGAGCAATCCTTAGAGGAACACTATTGACTACCATTAGAAAAGCCAAGAACACATCCTGTTTCCTTCC
The DNA here is from genome assembly GCA_013400535.1 of Scopus umbretta. Taxonomy (NCBI): domain Eukaryota; kingdom Metazoa; phylum Chordata; class Aves; order Pelecaniformes; family Scopidae; genus Scopus; species Scopus umbretta. The sequence continues at coordinate 5,345 of VZTL01052018.1, read as the reverse complement.
ATTCCCAATCCACCTTTGTGGCATCAGTGAGGCAGCTGGGAAAGAGCAATCTTTAATGCTAGTGTCCGTCCTGCAGTTTTTGGTGATGGTAGCTCTCTAGTCTAGCATCTTAGCCAGACAGCATTAAAGTTTATCCTGTCAAACAAATGCCAGGAATCTGCAATTCTACAGTATGTAAACAACATTTTAGAAGTTAAAATACAAAATCATGTCCCCATAGGGGGAACACAGTGTTACTATCGAAGCAGATGCTGCCAGACAGCATCTTTATACTTCTGAAGTTTACACTTTAGGAAAGTGTGGTAAATCAGGAGATTTCAGTAAAGGTCAGCAGAAAGGTGACCAGCAAGTAAGTGCTAGTGTAAGCAACAGAGGGGAATCTGAGGACATAATAGGCAGGGACATGTGAAGTTCTCCCCAGGCAGAAACATACCACCTAGATGCCCTCCTGCTTGGGACTAACACTCCCAACCAGGACCTGAGAATGCCCATTCCCACGATGTGCTAACAGAACTTGGGCAACAGTTTCTGTTGTGTTTCAGGTTCACTGTAGGCAATGAAAAGCAAGTTGGAACTTCAAGTTTCATGGCCAAGGTTATAAGGGCATGTCTACACAGCACAGTGTAACCATAACCAAAATTGCAACAGTACTAGGAGCAAGAGAAATTTATGAATGTGATGCTTTCAATGGGTTTAGTGTGCCCTGCTTTCTTAGCCTCACTCGCCCAGATTTCTACTGGAATTAATTGACAGTGATGAACTGCTCTGAACAAATGATTCTTGTATACCAGAAGCACCATGCTGTGCAGGCGCATCCCAAAAGCTGCAATAAACACATGACACCAGCCAAAGTCTTGGAGATTAAGTTCTAAGTCCTGCCTCAGACCCTACAAGAAGTTATGCTGCTCGTTGATTTGTTTAGCCAGGTGGTCCTCCAGACTTCAGCCCAGGAATGACTTGCTCAGGTTGCCTTAAATTTGTCTTAATTATCAGGCACAGGCAGAACATTCTCTGCCATGCATTGTAATGGTGCAAACAGCCTCTCCCATTCAAAGGGAAAAACAAAACCACCCCAGCTCCCTGCTTGGATCTACCTCAGGGTTCACAAAAGTTCGAATCCTTAGAAGATATGCAAGATAACCTCCTCAAAAGGTCCCTTTGCCTGTTTTACAGATCTCCTCCTCTTCTGCAAAATCTTGTCCTCATCCCTTCACTTTCCACTATAATTGGAGTCTACAGATATATAGAGACAGAAAATGATGTCTGTCTCAAAGGAAACTCTCCCTAAAGCAATGGGGGAAGTGTCACAGGACAAGGACAGAGTTTACAGTAATTTAAGGGACAGGACATTGTAGGGACAAGGATTTAAAAAAAGACCAACACCCCCCCCCCAAAAAAAAGATCGTGACCAATGTATCAGCTCCAAATCAAGGTCCACGCCTTATTAAAATACCCCCAAGTAGCTTTAGCTTGAAAACAAAGCCATTTTAATCACAAATGTGTTAGAAGTCAATACATGTACTGTGAAGTCAAACTCACATATTAAAACCCACAGCATCTTCTCGATTCCAACACCAAAGCTTCCACACAGCTCTTTACCAAAAATTAACTACTACTTTTCAATTGCTCTCTAAAATAGTAGAAGACAGCAAAAGTTAAAGTCACCTACTTATCCAGTGAATTTAAATTGCTAGCGTTCATTTTCCACACTATTCCCCATACTTCGTCTCCAGGGCTCTGAACAACGGTAGCTGTACCTCCATGCCAGACAGAACTTGTCCTGCCTTGGTGATGGCCAAACTCGAGCTTAAAATCCTGCAAATGAAAGCAATGCAGAAAATCAATTTCCACTTAAGGTAAGGGCTGTTGGCTATTCTTGACATAAAAGGGACAGCTACAGGAGAGTCTACAAGTAGTCAGTTGGAGCCACAGAAAGAATGGACAGGTGGGATCTGATTTGGCTCCTATCTCACAAGGGGCTGAAGTCAGCCTTTTCCACCTCCCCATGAGAAACAGCAGCCTTGGGACAAAGGGAAGAAAGGTCTGGCAGAGAGATAGAAGCGTTGATCTGTGGCGACCTGGACGAACATCCAAACCTCTTAGTAGTCTGGCCTACACATTAGCTAACAATTTCTAACAGCGAGAAGAAAGGGGAGGTAGCCCTTTTTCAAGAGTAGCGCACATACCCAGTTCTGCAGTAAACACAGTAGTGTTGAAGAAATGTCAGCTTGGCTTTTGTCAAAGTTGGCAGTGACAGGATGGCTGATGTACTCCCCGTTAGACAATCTGAAGGGCCCTTGGCTGAGGTGTACCATGAAGGAGGGAACCAACTACTGCGGCCTTTCTCCTTCCTCAAAAGGTGGCATTCCTGGTGCCCATTCCTTTGGAGCTTTTGGTGCTGTTACAAGACTTAAATGCTACCATGCAGGGTCCAGGAAAATAGTAAGGGTAAAGAAGCCGGCAAGATGGTGAGCTCTGGGTCTTGTCTTCATGCATAAAGACAACCACCCAGTTATAAAATACCATCCTGTGTATTTTCCAGTGTTTTGTGCCATCACATCACTCAACCGGAACATTCTTGGGTATTTTTAAGCCAAGGCGTATGCCTCCTTGAGTGAGCTTATTCAGGTTTTTGCAAGTTGAAACATTCTTTTAGAATTTCTTACAAGTAATATTAAATATTAGTATATAGGCAAAACAGAGTAACAGGTCCTTGTGTTTTTCCAGTGTAATTTCCCACCTGACTCCATACACTCAGTTTCCTCTCCTACTTGTCAGCCAATTTGTGGATCCTTCCCTAGCAGTAGAGAAAGAAAAAAGGAAACAAAACAAACCCCAAAACCAAAAACAAAGCAAAAACACAACAAAAAACCCCCAAGCCCACAAACAAAAAAACCAACCCAAACCAACTTTAAGAAGACTACCTGCTTAACCACAAAAAAAATCTAGCAAGGGCAAAAAGGGTTAGAAACAACAACAAAAATAAAACCCAAACCTACAGAACCTTACAGCTTTGCTTATTTCTCATGATCACCCTCTTTAAGCTGTAAGATAATTTTGATTTGTAATATACGCATGCACATATTCACTCTGAGAGCATTACCTTCTGGTAATATGTCCTAACAGATATGGGGAAAAGGTTGCAAAAGTTGAGCAGTTGGAGGCTTACACACAGAACAGCAGCACTGATCACAATACTAATCTAATTTTTTTTTCTCTATGGAAGCGATAATGAGCAGCCTGGCAAAGCCACACTGTTTACTCCATCAACAGAGTCATCTTCCTGCCCCCCAAAATGTCCCCCATTAAACTAATTTCACTAGAAAAAAAGTTTACTTGGACAGACTAGTCATCAACCATTCAGACAAGCTGCTGCAAAATGGCTTTGCAATGTTCGGGTCACTGGATTAGTATGTGAGGAGGACTCTGGACCGGACCCTGCAGACAGTCAAGCCCAAGGAATCTGCACACAAGTAAATAGTCTAGTCAAGTCGCAGACTGCAGTTACAGATGTGGACAAGTGCTTGCAAGGCAGCCCCAAGGAAACACTCCTGCAGAGCCAAGTATGCTGACAGCAGTCTAATTAAAAAAAAAAAAGCACCATTTTTTATTTTATTCCTCCAGTTATATTTTTGTGGACCTGACCTTCACCGAATACCTGCAAAGCGGTGTAAAAAAGTCAGATACCACCCAAGAAGGGCAAGAGAGACCGTACAGAAATAGCACGATTAGCTCCAGTTCTGGAAACTGGAAACCCCACGTTATACCACGTGGGCAACTGCAGCAGGCACTGCGCGGAAGAGGGAACAAACACACTGGACACTTTCTTGGGTCGAGAGCTTGGTCTTTGGCCCTTCTTCTAAGTACCAGTGTAATACCCTTCCTGTGCTTGTTACACATCCCATTTCCTACAGCTTTTGACTGAAGATTAACAAAGCTTGAAAAAATAAAAACAGAGGGAAGGGAGTTTAATATTCTAGTTTAGCATCCAAAGTACTCTGTTTACAGGCCGTTTTTCCTTTTTTTCAGCCAACGGGGGTACTACCATAGAGCAATTAACGGAAATCGGCTCCAACCTTTGCGCGCTTTCTCGCTCCCAAGTATCGGGCTTAAAGCTTTTTCCCAGCTTGAAGCCAGGGAACGAAGCCACCCGGTGTTAACAGGGAGCACAGCAAGCGCTCAAAGGCTGGCCAGAAGAGCTGGCGCCTGACTAGCCAACTCTTGAACAGCTAACCCGCAGCGTGGCAGGAGGCGCTTACCGCGTAACCTGAGAATCCACCTGAAACCCAAAAAGGAGAACTGAAGCATAGGGCTTTCTCTTATTCAAAGGTAAGCACGCAGTACTGCTGCGTTCCTCCTCACCTCCGCAGTCTGATCCTGCAAGGTGCTGCTGGGCTCTCGGCACGCTCGGCTCCTCGGTGGTATCTGTAAGGGCCTCACACTTTACAGGAGCAGGCCTCAGTTGTCAGGTTGACGGTCCCGAGAGACACCAAGTATCTAACTATAAGGAGTTTATTAATTACAAGGCTTTGGAACTTGATACACTCTGATGTAGGTTGTTTCCTGCCAGTTGCCCCAAGAGAACCTTCAGGCTGTCCTTAAGCGGCATCAATCAGTGCTCTGCTCCTCCAAGGATCCTTCCAGTTGTACAGATCCGTACGTCAACAGCTTAACGACCGTGAGTTCATATCCGCACGTCTACGTTAAAGCCAAGCTGATATACTAACATTTAATAACCCCAGGCTGGGGCAGAACTGCCAGAACCTAGGAAGGCGTCAACCGTAGTTGTGCGGCACCGGGCGAAAGCGCGCATCCCACCTGGCACGCAGCACAGGGACGGCTCCTCGCTCGTAAGCGGCGTGACAGAGGGAAAGGAAGAATATTGATTTTTTTTATTATTTTTTAACAAAGCATCATCCTTCCAAAACTGCCAGAAACTCATCCCATAAACCCAGCCGAACACCCGCTACTTACGTTTTCAGGTTCGTAACTCCTTACGCATGGGGCCTTGCCCGGGCAGACCTGGTTAAACCCGGCCAGTAAAACCCACCGGGCCGGGACTACCGCAAACGCTGCCTCCGACCGGGGGCCGCCCAGGCAGCGGGCCCGGAGCGCCGTCACCCCGAGGCGTCACGCCGCGACGCCACGGGTGACGGGACCCGCCCGAACCGCGCTACGGCCGCCCCCGTTTTACCGGCAGGAGGCACCGGCCGGCTGGCCTGCAGCACCGAACCGCCGAGCGGCGGGGCCAGGCCCAGACGCGGCTCCGCCAGGACTTCCACAGGCCGCCGGCTCTCCCACCCGCGGCACCGCCACGCCGCGCCCGCACGCACCTGCAGGCGTGC
>VZTL01052017.1:7247-22411 GCA_013400535.1 Scopus umbretta | reverse complement strand
TTTTTTTTTTAATGACCCACAGTCCTTTCTTTCTTCCTAGTCTGCAGAAATTGAGGAGCTCTGGCACTCACAGTGGAACAGGCATTTATTTAGGAAGAGTGAAGAGGAATCATGGCCTGGCTGGCATGGGCTGCCAAAGGACAGCAGAGCAACCTGGACTGTACGCATGCATGATGATACATGGTATAAGAGGGTTTATTTTTCTGCGTAGACCGCCAGGCTTTGACAGTGGGAACATACGAGTTTTGAAAACTGGCTTTAAGGGCATTGTATCACCCTTGATCATAGTGTGCTGTGTTTCCTACTGACTTCAATGTACAACCTAAGGGAAAATTTTATTGTGCATTTTATATAATTATAAAGGTGTGAGAACCTCAGTTTCACTCTTCCTTCAAGAAACAGAGTTTGTTACAACACAGCAAATCACAGGTCCTTTAAATGCAGGTTTCTGTTCATGGTGCCATGATTCACAGCAAAGAAACCCCATTATTAATGCACCTGGTGAAATATCCAGGGCTGTAAGGCAGGGAGGAAAGGGAGAAAGAAACCTATGCTGGCTGCAGGCAGCATGGATGTAAGGCAGTGATGCTGGAGAGGAAGCTGCAATGCCTACAGAATACTTTAATACAAATATGAGCCACATTGAGGTCCTTGGTACCCAGGACACATTAGAAGCTTAGCAGACACTCCTCACCTCTGGCTTAAATAGAGGGGCAATGGGTTTGGGAAAGCTCATCTCCAGGTGGATGAGGACACCTGGCAAGTCCAGGGTTTCTGACACCAAGGTGTCTGCCAGGGATGATGGCCAGCAGCGAGTTAGGAGAGGAGACTGTCACACTGGGCACTGTTCTCTTGGCTCTGGAGAGAGTGCAGTGACCTCTGGGGCTGTCTGGAGTTGAGGGTGCTGGATGTGAATGAAGCCTCAATGTCTCAGCCAGGCTGTGGTGTGGAAAAGCTCCAGCAGGACAGAAGCAGGCGAGAAAACACAAGATCTTGCTGCCCAGTTCTCTAGTTGTGACATAAATAATGATCAGTGTAGACATGATTAAAAAGCAGTATTTAAAAAAAATCCTGCAGTATAAATCAGAAAATAAGATCTCATTTTTTTCATTATTTTTAATGATTTTTCTCCTATGGTACTTTTTTATCACTGCTAGGTAGCTTATTAACACAGGGTTGCTGGTTGACACTGATATGTATTTAAACAAGGCCAAGCATGGCTTCAATGCATTTTAAACATTTGCTTTTTCTCTCTTCCCTCCAGTCCCTGTAAAAAGTTACATAAAGTTTAGAAATCAATATAATGAAAAGTGCAGGAAGATGTTAGGTCCACTGCAACAAGACAAGACCCATTCAGCTAATGTTGAATGGTAGCTGAGTTGTTCAGAAATCAGGGGAGATTGTATGGTTATACACACCATTGATATTCTCTGGCTTTCACTAGGCCTGTGAAAAAAGGTAGGTGACCAGAACAATTTTTTTTCCTGGTTGGAAGTAAATAAAAGTAATGGTTCTAGTGAAGTAGGGAAGTAAGTCTCCAGTGAGCAAGTCTTAACAGCAACCTTGTTCAGTTTGTCACATTAACATAGTCCTTCAGAGTTGTGCAGCTAGTGCTGAGACTTTGGGGTCTGGACCTTGCATTGAAGAACCCATTTGCTTTTGCAGCATTTAGTAGGTCACGTTTAAAAGAGAATCTAATTTGTTCTACCACTACAATAAGTCATCTTTCCACACACATCAATAAGCCAAAGCTATTTAAAGAGCTAAGAGAAATATTTGTGATAGATCAAACAATGAAAATACTTTGAGATCAGAAAGTGAAACCAGATCATTTAAGAATTTATTGTGACATATCTTTTGTATTTTTCTTGTTGTATCATGAATAATTGCTTACCCCCAAGGTGTATGTGTTATAAGGCTGTACATTTCTTTGGGGCCTTAGAGAAAAATGCAGATCATTCAAAGGTCACTTGGGAGCTCTCTCAGGCCAGATGGGAGAGGTGTTTTCCCAACCCCTTTAGACCTGGGGTGAAATCAAGTACCCTGAACCAAGGCTAATTCAAACACAGAGTTTAAATGCTGTTTCAAAGTAATCTGTAGGTTTAGACCAGTAGCTGGACTGCTTGCTGCAATAAAGTAGAATAAGAGTGTGACACAGTCAGGTGTTAATCTCAACTCAAAGATGACACCTAATTCCTGAAAAGCAAAGCTGGTGCTACTGCTTCCTAGCTGAAAATCTCAGATACCGATTTATCAGGATGCTAAACCAGCAGAGTCAGGGGCTCACTGGGACAAAATCTGGCCATTCATGAAATGCAGATGAACCCAGTGCTGCATGGTTGTGTTTCTTAGGGGAAGGCACTGCCACCAACTATATTCAGGTGAGCTGCTTAGTGCCTGTAACTCTGCTCTGGGTTATGTCACCCAAGCGGACAGGGAACTTGAGCTGTTTCATTTCTCAAACCACATCTCTGGGCACTAGTTTTATTACATATTTCACAAGCCATAGATTATATTTCAAAATCATATGACTTATGCTCTGTTTGCAAGTCTCAGAACTTGCTCTGCCTATGCCAGAGCTTCTGCTACTTTGACCTGGCCAAGTTGTGACCCTCTGCTCCCAAACTAAGAAAACTGGGTTGGCAGGAGGAAATAAGCATTTCTATGTTTTGGGCAAGGAGGTGTTTCTGGGGAATATGGGTGTAATGCACTAGGAAAGAGGATGGTTTGGCTTTTCTTTCTGTCCACATGGCAGAACTGTGCCAGTGTACTGTTTTAAAGAACTTTGGGTATGGAGCATAGAAAAGACACCAGTGTAGGCAGGCAAGTTAATTCTGGTGATGTAAGGGTCAGATTTTCATACACACAGTGAATTTTATACCACAGTGATATACATATGTGTATTTATATTCAAGTGGATGCAAATAAACACAGCAAACCCTCACACTGCCTGACACCATAGGTATCACGTCACTCTGATACCTAGCCAAAAGGAAGTAAAATCTTCTGCACTCCTGCTCATCTCATGAAATCCCAAGAGAACTCTTTACTGCTTTAATCAAGCTGCTAGTTTCATACTTTAGAGCTGCTACAGTGTTGTTATTATCATTATGACAAAGAAGTCAATGTTTTATGGCTGTTCCAGCTGCTGCCTTATTTGAATGGAGATCAGTATGAGACAAGTACAGAACATCGCTGGTTTTGGTACATCAGGACTGAGTAGAGCACTCTCATCACAGAGATCTGTCTGAGTTTCTTCTGCTGCGTGTAGCATCCTTTTTGCTGTTTATGCAGGTATCAAAAATGAAAGAAGAGGAGTCAGGTGTTAATTTCTTTCTCCACAGTTGGTATTGAAGCGTAAACAACAAAAGGATCTTTCCCAAACACCCTGCCAGATAACTGGCCACCCGCAAATGCAGTCCTGTTTAAGGTCTTCCCTCCTACCCTGTTGCATCAAAGAAATGGGACAGCAGGATGCATAATTACAGTTACATTCAGCACAGCAGCATCTCTTCTATCAGTGAGAGCCAGAAACACATGGGAAAGCAACTTCTCCTGCTCAGGTGGCAGGCTCACACTGCAGTGCATGTGGTTAGTTGGAGGATGTGTGTCTATCCAGCATGTAGTGCCACTCCATCCCTGATGGAACTGCTTCAGAACTTTATCTGCCTGTCTCATTGCACTCAGCACATTGCCATTAAATAAGGGGAGAAACAGACCTATTCATACAGGTGGAGGCAAGTGATTCAAAACTCATCTGTATGTTAACAGCCTACATAAGTGGCTGACTGAATGACTTGTCTGTGAAAAGCAGAAGCTTCTGTTTCTAGCTGTTCCTTATTCCCTTTTAAATAATTTCTAAACCACCTTTGTCACTTCATTTACTAGTGTTAGTCACCATAGTTACCAACAAAATTCAGGCTAAATTCCATGGAATTGGTGAAACTTAAATGCATAGTATAGCAAACAAAGAAATACCTTAGATTCCAGATGTTGTACAGTTTCTGTATATTTGTACAAGCAATTCCTTAACGCTGAAAATAGTAGTTAAGGCCTTTATTTTAATGTTGATGCAATCTGGACCACACTTTGGCTATTTTGGGGATACCCACTTATTTTTCTTTTCATTGAGTGAGTGTACAACAAACAGTGGTGGTAGATGCAGTAAAAAACCCAAGCATAGTTTGTGTCTCAGGCATGTTACAACCTGAATTATAAAGGGAAGAACAGGCATAGAAGTACAATCAGTGTAACAAGTAGACACAGAAACTATCTGCACCTTGACAAATTACTTTTATAGACTTTATAGTCTGCAACAAAGAGTTTTCAGGAGAGTCTTGAAGAGGGGAGCTTTGCAGAAGTTTGTAGGGAGATTTTCGTAGGCATGGGGACAAGTTTGGAACTATAACTCCTAGGTAGCATAAGCTGCTAGCAATGGTTTTTTGGGAGGAAGAGTCATCAAGTCAATAATGAATGAGAGATGGTAGGTAAGATCACTGAATCACTGAGATGGGAAGTGACCTGTTGAGATCATCTAGCTGAACCTTCTTTTCAAGCAGGGTCAGTGAGAGTAGTTTGCCCAGGACCATGTCCAGTTGGATTTTGAATATCCCCAAGGATGTAGACTCCACAACCTCCCTGGGCAATCTATTCCTTCCATTCAACCACCTTCACAATAAGAAAGTGTTTTCAAAGTTTAAGTAGATTTTCTTGTATTTCAGTGTGTTTCCATTGCCTATTTTCATATCACCTGATACTTCTGAGAAGGTGTGATGGTCTGTGAAGAGCTATAAAGGTAAAAAGAACCTGTCTTTATTTCATATGTTAGAGAAAAGGAGGAAGTGTGAAACATATCTCAGATGAACACAAGCCATAGGAGAACAAGCTGTATGAATAGAAATGAGTGGAACAAGACATCCCTGTCTATGGCAGAGCTAAGAATGCTACTGAGATGTGGGATGTGAGAACTACTTAGATGTGAGAACTTAGTGGAAGACTAGCTGTGTGGATGGACTGAAAGGCTATGCCTTAGAAAGCTGTCTGGACCACATGGCAAAAGTACATGTTAGCTTTTGATCCACCTGATATAAATTAAGTCATGAATGAGCTTGCCTATTCTTCTACTATGAAATCCACTATGTACATAGAAGATGGATGTTCAGATCCAGCTGCAGGATCTGACATGATACAGCTGCAGTTTCTCTGACCTGTGGTATTGACTCCTATTCCCTGACTACTGCTGCTGAATGTCCACATCACCTTGGCTAGCTATTTCCAGCTTGCCAGCAGATTGTGCTGTCTCATGTACCAAACACAGCCTGTGAGCATATTGTAGTAAGGCAGGTGCCTTCAGGTTCCTTCCTTCCTATCCCTGGATACATATCAGCTGCAGACAGTATACTGATTAGCCATCTTGAACACCTGGCAGTATTAAAATCTGAGATTAATTTAAGATTAAAATAGCATCAAGACTATTTATATACCTGTATATGTGTGTGTATGCCTGTGTATTTGTATATATATGGGTACATGATACTGACTGTAACAATCCATTGCAAATTAAAATAGCTTTTTCATATATTCTTATCTTGGTATTCCTGAAACTCATTAGGCTTTTTTGACATCATTCCTCAACCTATCCTCATTCCCAAGTTGTTTTTAAATGCATCCTGTTTTCTGTCTATACTGTGATCCACTTCTATAATTCATTATCCATTGTTACAACTCATCTTGATTTCCCTACAAGTTGCTAATCAACAGCTAAACCACTGAAAGAGGTGAAGATAAGAATGCTTCCCCAACATGGGATTTCATTAATTTGCTTTAAGTGATGTTTTCATTGTAGACAGCTCTCCATGTTTGGATTAATTTTGTCTGTTATGGTGGGNGGGAAGGGGAAGGGGAAGGGAAAAACCTCTACAGACAAATGTTTGGAAGTAGAGTGCCCAGAACATCGGGCACATGACAAGTACTCTCTCAAGGACAGATCTGAAAATGCTTCATCCTCAGCTATGTTGAAACAGAAGACAGTGGAAAGCATGTTCCCTCTGAACTGATGAGGCCCCTGAATCAGACTGTGTATGTCCATACATGCCATCAGACAGTTTTTTTCCTAGTTTCCATGAGCAATATCACGCCTACATTTCCAAACTCCCTGTTATTTGGTGAGCAATTTGCTGACTCAGATGAAATGGCACAGCCCTGTCTGACGAGCTGCTCAATTCAATCTACTCTGCTCAATGCCTGTATGACCTCTGGCAAGTTATCAATGTGGCCTTCAGGTAAACCAAAATTGAAGATGAAATGTTGCTGGAGCTGTAGTTCTTCATAAGCAATGCCCCTGACATGAGATTGAATATTGTCAGAGGAATTGCAACATGTTTGATGGAGTATTATTCTTTAAGTCAATGCCGCTGTTTGATAAGGCTGGGTGAGAAGGGGGACATATTGGTCAGGAAAATTTCACTCAAGTAAGAAAAAGTTAAAAAATTCACGGTAAATCTATTTAAAACAAAACCGTGATATTTTATGTCAAACTGAAATTAAAGTTTGTCACTTTGAACCAAATCAATGTAGTTCTTCACTTTTGCATTCATCTATTCTCCCTGTTCCTCAAGAATTATAATTAATAAACGTTATGTGGTTTGCAAAAGCTTTTCTGTGACAACACTTTCAGATAAAACCAGACTTACTGGTTATTCTTCTCATCATTCCAGCCCCATTATTCCAGAAGGTGCAGCTTTTCTGTCCTTTATGTAAATGTTACTGTGACACATAACTCCATACTAAATTATGAATGTCACCTAAAGATTGCAGGAGGAATTATTGCATGTTGTTAGCTCACCAGTAATGTGTGAGACAGTTGCCATATTTGTCTGGAAGTTCTTAGCAAGATGTGTGTCCAAATGTTTGGAAATCATGGAAGACTGGAAAAAAAAACCCCAAATTCTGCACAAACCAACTGTCAGAGCAGGAAAAAAAGTTGTGTCCAGGAATTCCAAGAGTAATAGTGGATCTGTAAACTGAGTTATACCAACCTGAATGAGATTTTTCCTACTGTCATTTCACAGAACTCTCTGTTGTTAGCTGTTGTCAAAAGTAGTTTACATGCACTAGACCTTTTTTTCTCAAATGATAATAATATCACTGATTCTATTTTTCCCTTTACCCGGTAGAAAATCCTAGTCCAAATAGTTGGCTAGACAACCTCCATGTTTAATTTAAAACATGGAAGACTAGTTTTGCTTTCATGGTACTCCCCATGTCTTCCTCAAAGTTGATGGAATTACATATATGCATGAAGGGCAAGAATAATGCCTACTTGTTACAAAAATAAAAATGAGGGTTTTTTCTACCAAGAAAAAGACTAATAATCTATTTTTGTTTTTATTCTTCAGTCTTTAAAGAAAAAAAAATAGCTAAGCTGATTTAAATTAAATTTTACAAAGCATATGCTCCTGGGCAGAAATCTTATAAATCCACTTTCAGCCCAAAGCACATTTTTATGGTTGAGCTATAATAAACCACTCAGAACACAGATTCCACTGGAATTGCTTACAGAATATAGTAGCACGAAAGGTATTATTGCTATAAAGCTTCACAGTAATGTTTGAATTTAGTTGACAGAACCAGCAGGGCCATTTTTATTTAGTTTGACTTCTCATCACAAGAACCTACTAGAATCTCATGCTACAGAGAACAAAACACAGCCAAAAATTCAAAGCAGAATAATGATTAAAATAATAAAGTGGAGGCCAGGGTGTCCCAATGCTGTAATATATTTGATGCATGAATGTTGCTCTTTTGGGTGTCTTGGCACAGGGAAAAAGAAAAAAAAAAAGGAAAGCATTTGTGAAGTAAGTTCTCATTCATCAACAGTTGAGAGCCAAGGTGATCTGCGATGGACGTGGCTTTATTACAAACTTAATTTAGCAGATGCCTGTTAGCTTACAGTGAAGCTCAGTTTGCAAAATAGGATAATCTGTCTTGTAGTTACACAACATAATGTTGCATGGCAATGCAGAAATATACCAAGAGGATAATAGGTGACAAGGAGAGTTAAAAAAAAGAATGAAATAGGAGAGAAGGCTGGGCATTATCTGATGATTATGCAAAGTGCATGTTGTAGGACTAATGATAGCTGTTCATTGTTGAAATGAAATGTTTACATAAAATCTTCCCCATGTGGATGCCCCTGTGTCCTTTGGGTAGGTTGCCAGATTATTTAGTGACCTAGTTACTCTTGTATCAAATCCAAGGTATGGTCCCTATTTCATGTCAGAGAAATATTCTGGCTACTAAAATTGGAAGATCTTTTTTTCTGTCTTATCTAATAGATGCACCTTAGTCTGACTCTTGGGAGGGGGCTAGGGTCACGCAGGAAAAGATGTGAGAGGGAAAATGTAGACCATGTGGCTGCATTCAATAATCCCCTATGCTTGCTATTGTCCAAATTAGAAACAGTGCAACTGGTACAGCTCCAAGTATCAACAGCAGCAGCTTGAATATAAGAGGCATGTCCTGCATCTCAAATATAGCAAATCTCTGCTTTGGTCTCAGCACACCACCATCGTAAAGATAAGACAATGCACACTTTTATTCTGTATTCCTTGCTACATGCAAAGCAAAGCATTGAAGTTGGATGAAATTCACTCTGAACAATGTCTTATACATATTAAAAGATAAAGACATTGTGACCACAATTAACTTTGATTAAGGAACTATGTTTGGGGTAACTCACACACAGGGTTGGAAATGAAAGACAAGAGTGAAGGGGATGATAGGGGATCTTATAGGGGATGCTGAGGTGCATGGAGGGATGTGCTTTTGTGGGCACAATAGCAGCTTTTAGTAGAAAGCCAGGTTCTGACTCATTGATATGATATGAAGTAGGAGAGAGACAAGTTTGAATGGGTGGAATTGGGATGATAATTTGATCGTGACAAAAGGAAGGGGCATTTTCTTAGCTTCATGTCTGAAGAATCTTTCAAACTGTCAAGAAAATATGTCTCAGGGAAGATGTAGCAATGTCGTGTCCTTAACTGAGAACCAAGAAGGATCACAGGATCAACATGTTCTCAGACAAAAAACGCAGGAAGTGAGACAGAAAGGGGCTGTAAATCATGTATGCCTCTGTGGTAACCTCTTTAAACAGCTTCTCTCCTTTTTGTGATTTCAAAGGGCTCTAAAGTGTCATGCAGCACGAAGGGTTAAACAACAGAAAGGTGATGCAGGAGGGCTGCTTGACTATATCTCTCCTGTAAGTGCTAATAAGTCAATGAACCTGTGAGATGAATGGTAGTGAAGGAAGGGGACGGTTGGTGCCTGCAGGATGAAATCCTAATCCTTCATTAGAGGAAGAGCTAGCCAGTTCTGTTTTCCTGCTCAGTGAGCCAGAGAAAACTGCCGGTATGATGGGAACTTTAACCATCCGTGGATGACAATTTAAAACCAACTCTAACCAGTACGATACCTCTCAGTCCTTGCCATCAGCACTTATGGCTCCTTTGAGGGAATTCTTGGCACTACAGATAGTGGTAATTCATATGGAAGGATTTCAGGCTGTTATGCTCCCATTTAAATATCTCCATTGCTTTAAATTTTTTTATCCATCTCTCAGACAAAGAGAAAGAGAAGCCACAATACCTCTATAGAGTAATGCATTTTTTTAGCTAATTAGTTTTCCCTGAAAGTGTATGTGACCATCTTGGAGGTATTGTTGGCTGTGTCAAGTAAAATACAAAATTCAGAGCTTGGCTTAAGTTAACAATACATGCAGCCAAAATGTGAAATCTAAATGACAAGTTATTCAAGTTATTCAGACATCCTCAACACGTATGATTACCCTCAGAATCACTAACAGACTTCTTGCATAATTTCTGATACCCTTAATTGTATTTAGGAATTGCTAGGAAAATACTAGGTAAGTAAAATTTTCCTTTTTAGTATTGAAAGATGGAGATGGGATTTTAAAAAAGTGTTCTGGGCTCTCAACATGTTTATTTTATTTACCACATCTATTAAAATTTTGTAAGGTGCTTTTCCTCCTACCTGCCTCAGATAGATACAAAATAAATCAGCAAAATCTCTGGGGAAAATCACACCCTTAAGCATCACATACCTTTCCCTAACAAGCTTTCATATTTTGGAAAGGATATGGCGGCTGAGATGAAGCATGTGTACAAGAACAATAAGGTCCTAGTCACAGTCTGTAGCTCCTGTTTTCATACACTTTCAAAGCTGCTTCCTCGCTGTCCCAAGCACAGGATAAATAGGCAGCAGTACATGGTGGGAGAACAAGTTTCTGAAGAGACACAAATGTAAGCGGACATGTAAAAAGCAAGCAGCTGCGCACACGCACCTGCTCTTTGCTGGGGCTCTGCGTGGTCAGAGCTGATTCAGAGCACACTGCAGGCTGGCAGAAGGCACCAGCTGAATGCAAGGGGTCTCTGCAAAAGCCTGGGAGTGGGGTTCCCAGGCTCCTTGGCACGGCTGGTTTTTTATATGTGCCCCACAAGCCTAAAATGCAAAACCCTCAAGGCCTTTGTTCTTCTAGGTGTTCCTAAGGTTCATCCTCTGACTCTAGGGGAAAACTCTGTGATGAATCTTTTGAGATGCTTTCAAGAAGTACTGAAATAAACTGCTGTGCTTAAAGGCAGAGATTCGGTGAACGTGTATCTGAAAAACAAGCATTTTAGACCCCTGAACTTCCACTGCAGATCACTAAAACATGCTTATAAACACTTTTCCTTATTATATGACTATTTGAACACTTGGCAGAAGGATATTTATTGAGAACATGCCATAGTCTGAGGGTATTTTAATGCAATGAAAAGCTTTAAAGAATCTGTAGACTGCTCTGGAGGTTTCTTGAATAGAAGAAGAATGTTTCAGTCTTAGGGAAACAAAAGGATATACCTGCTTGCTTCATTATATTGTTTTTGTTCTTTTTTTTTTAATTCACTAAGTGAAACTAGAGAAAATTCTGCTGTCTCTTCAGACGTTTCACATGTTTTGCACTGTGTGCATTTAGGAATGGGATCGCCTTGTTCCCACTGACCAACAGGCTGGCTGGGAAGCTGTATTCAAAGCAGAACCCTCTAAAAAGCAGAGCTGACCCTTTTTGTAGCTGCTGCTCAGGATATCCAGTCCTCTTTAGGAGTGTGATCTAGATTACAAATGTTCCCACTGTTCCCAGTACAAGGAATTATGCAACATGCTTACACACTCATTCACCCCAATCTTCCTTGCTGTCTCAATTTCTTCTCTACATATGCCTCTTCTTGTCTCAGGGAAATAAGTAAAGCCTCTCCTTAACAATTATTTAATCCTGGTCCTCTTCCACCAGTAAAGCACTGATAAAGTCATGTTACAGCAAATTAGCATCTGGGCTTTTTATCACCATTGACAAGATAGGTGAAATAGTGATGGCAAGACAGTGTTACACCTTGTGCAGTCATCTGTGGTGTAACACAGAGAACCAATATCAGCCACAGAAAACAGCTGAGTTTAACTTTTCAGCTTGAAATCCTGATGAATAATGAGTCTTTTCATCAGCACTTGCAGGCTCAGTGTCCTCTGCAGCTCACGTTATTGCCTTCCTCCTCCCACTCACCGCCTGGCTGCAGCTTGATGAGAAACGGTAACTCTAATCTTTGAATCTTTGTTATTTAGTAACTAGTTGCATGTCACAAGAATGAAATGTCTTTAAGAAACTCTCAAGAGAAATGAATATGACCCCTGTGTACTCTGAGACCCATTTGGTGCGTTCAGGGCCCTCCCTGGGCGCTGTGGGGCATGTGGCTGCCAGCCACCAAGGGTCAGGTCACACTGCTGTGAAAAAGAAGGAAGGAGAAGGAGACAAAGGAAAAAAAGATATATTACAAATGGACTCTTATGAAAATACTGTTTCCCTCTCTGTAAAAAATGGTTGTGGAATGAAACTGGTTCAGAAGGAAGGCCTTGGGGTTTATTCATTAGGCAGATTTTGGCACAGAAATCCTGGCCCAGGTACAAGAATACCCAAACCCTCCCGTGAAAGAAACGCCAGCCCAGGGCAGGAACTGCCTCCACAAAACCTCTGCTTGTCAGCATACCTTCCTGGCACCCCAGGCAAATGTTCTCCCCTCAACCCCAGGGACCAGGCTTTTTCCTTCTCTCTGGCCCCACAGAAATGCAGATGCATAGTTACCTTTCCCCTTGCCTGGAGTCGAGTATAGAACAGCATGGACACATCTCCTCACCAAACCTTGTGTTGTAGCTGGGGTGAGGGTGTGACCTGAGGCTGCTAAAGCACAGGGGATACCTGCCCCCGGGTCCCAATAGCTCTCCTTGCAGCACAAGTACTCAAGTGCACTGGCTAAAGGCAGCACATCTTCCTTGCAGTGATGGTCTTGGAGATGAGGACATGTCTATCCAAACCAGCCTTTCCTGACGATAAGGCTAAGAGAAATTGTTTGGCTCTTCTTAGGCTTTCCTAACACACCAGGGGCATTAGGGATGGCAGGCATTTATGTTTTGGTGGAAATGAGCTGGCCAGGGAAGACAAAGAGGGGGTTTGCTTGGGAGCCAGAGATGTCTCTGCTGATGCCCTGGGCCAGACACAGTGCCCGAGGATCTTGGACGGGGGGACCCCCAGGGCTGGTCCTGGCAGGGGGCATCTGTGGCTGAGGGGCTGCACAGTCCTGCAAGGCTACCTTCTCACAGGGAGGCTGCAGGTGTCTTCCAAGTGCTGGCATGCGAAAAGCTTTGAGGCAATCTTTTTGTTGTTGCTCGAAGAACCAGAATCTTGCAAGATCTGAATGTATTTCTGAAACAAGTTGCCTGGCTTTTTTCTTTTTACAGAACAAAACCTCATCAGAATTTCCATCTTGCAGTAAATACTGTTATTTTTCTTTTTAACTGTAACTTGAAGCACCTGAAAGAGAACACTGGAATTCCCTAGGAGACAGAAATTTTGAGTTTAGCCAAATTTGTTCACCTTTCATGCTCCAGCTTCTGCAGTAGCTGAGGCAGAGAAACTGCAGAGAATAATCTTTGTCATTGCACATTTCATTCACACCAGAACAACTCCATTATGTGCCGTGACTGAAAGAAAAAGCCTGTAAATAAAGAGCAATTGTCCAAGTAGCTAATGACATTACCATAATGCATATGAGCAATGGATCTATATTAAATTTACCACATTGTCCTTACTTCTGGTGTTGCTTCATTCCTTCTGAGTACTGGTCTTTGCAACCTTAACATTTTAATTCAGGTATACTTTGTGTGTTTGGAACAGTGCTTTGAAAGTGCACTGTGTAATCTAAAGGGATTTAAAGCCATCCCATTAGGATACAAAGAAAATGAGAGACAAAAGTATTTTTTCCGGTAGGAACATAACAATGTTGCCTCTAAATTAAGGCCTGCATTTGTGGTAAGTACTACTCAAGAGTTTGTATCCAGAACTCACGATTGTGATTTTATGGTGGAAAAATGATTGGAAAAAATAGTGGTATCTAATATAGTAGCTCCTAAAATTCCAAAGGGAAAAAAAATTCTCCTATCATGAAGTTTCCAGATGGCAACAAGATTCCTGGTGTCAGGACTAGAGGAGTGGTATAGTCTGCAGTACTTGAAGAGCTCAGCAAATTACTTTGTTGAGCCTAAACACAGAACAGACTGGTTTTATTAAGCAGTTCTGAAATAGGGGACATCTTCATTCTTTTGAAAAAAGAACTAAATATGCAATATATCACTTTTTATCCAATATATCCTGACCTAACAAAAAATGTTCTTTTGACAGAGGATGTGAGGCTTCTGAGATGTATCATAGATAAATTGGTTTCAGCTGCCTGGTATGAGCTTACTGCTGCTTTTGTATTCATCTGAGCATGACTTTTGTGTTCAGTGGAAAGGGGGAGTTTTAATTATTTACACCACTATAAATCTTTAATTACTGTGATGTGGTGTCTGTAGTCCCTTTATCATTTGGAGCAGTGGAACGGGTCTCGCTTTGGTAGACACAAAAAGGGATGTGACTGAAATGAAAGCTGTTCATCACTGGCTTGTACAAGAGGCAGCGGTACATCTTGGTTTAGCTGTTCTCCAATGTCTTCAGTGACAAGCATGTCACTTTGAAAACAAGTAGAGTGTGTGGCTGAGCTATTTACAGTGCACTGAAATAATACAGCGGGTATATGGACAGCATCGGGTATGATTTACCATTTATCCTCTGGTAACTGCAGAGACACATCTGACATCACATGAAGACCCTAGTACTAAGTAGTATCATCATTCAAGCAGTTGCTCTACCTTCAGTAGGTCTATCTGAGTGGTTATAGTCAGGCCCACAAGTAACCGCCTTGTTGGATCAGGGCTTGTCTTGGTATTCGGGGATATTTCAGTCATATTTTGCATAGCATTCAGGTATCACCACATTTATTACAATAAATGGAGAGTGAGATGGAAATAATAAGTGAAAAAGGATAGTAAGCTTTTTGACTTGGCTTTTATCTTTGCAGCTATAATGGCACAGCCTAGCTGGGTCCATACATAATTCATGCAGCCTATAACTAAAGATAATCAGGAAAGCAAAGAAGGAACACAGTACATTCATACTCTCATTTATATGATGTTGTTGCCCCTGTTAGTGTGAAACTGGATCTGCCATACCCTGGGTGGTTCTCTCCTGTCCTGTGTTACTCTTTTTTTCATCATTTCACAATAATTCTTCTGGCTCATGCTTCCAGTATGTTGCTGTTTATTAAGGATAACCTTCTTTTCTGCAGAGGAGGGCCTCTGCTCAGACAAGCTTTAGCTTCTTTCATATTTTTCTAAACAAAAAAACTGCATAGAGGCTCCTTGTTTTGCTCCATCTCAGAATCACTTTAGGATGGTCTTTGGCTCTGGACACAGTGAGCCATAACTATTACTGAAATTGTTTTTCTCTTTTCTATAGCAGACTGGTGGTAACCCATGAGACCACTTTTGCCTATGTGCTAGAAGCACCTCAGAATCTAGAATTTTTCTTTTCTTTGGAAAGAGAAAGTCATGTTTTCTAGCTTAGACTGTGATACCGTGAAAACTTAGACTGCACTAGTGTGATTCATCCACAGACACCGAGAATATATGAAGCTGTATGAAACTAATAGCTGTTCTCTGTGAGAACTCATACATTCCTTTTT
>VZTL01052016.1:0-22470 GCA_013400535.1 Scopus umbretta | reverse complement strand
AAAAAAAAAAGTCAGAATAACCTTAGAATAGTAAATTTATTTTAACTAATGCCTTTATTTACTTTGGTATATCTCACAACCAGGCACTTCCTAAATAACCGTTCAGTCTCCTTCAAGTTCCCCATGGCCTGACCAAAAAAGCCAAAAATACCTGGTAAAACTTACCCAATCATTTGCTTCTTGGCATACTGTTGCTGTTAAAATCACTACAAGAACATAAGCTATAGGTACCTTGGCCCACATAGGAGGCTAAGACAGAGAATTCCTTTTACAGTCCGTAATGGATTTAGTCTGTAAAGTTGTGCAGCAATGCTTAGTAGATGATGCACAAGGTTTTCCCTTTCTTTTTCCACTCCTGGTAAATACAGCCCTCTTCTGTCTCCATTAAATCCACTCTTGTTCCCCAAGACTGAATTTCACTCCTCATCCCCTCAGTCTGTTGGGTTCAGAGCAGCTTCTGTGTTAACTACCAAGGCACACTACACAACTTACATTTTTAGACATTTAGGAATGTAGCAGCAAGGTGACATTTGACAATTATGTGAGAAACACAAAGATTTTGATTAAATTCACTGTTGAGTTCTTATGGGGGAGTTTAGGAAACAGAAAAAGAAGCAGCTGCTTGTTTGATGTAAATACTCAGAATAAAAAAAAAAAAAACAAAACCAAAAAAACCAGTTTGTATGCCCACAACCATAATGGCTTTAGCCTGACACGGACAGCAAATGCCAAGACTGCAAAGATATTTTAGTTACTCTAGCATTATTTTACAGAAGAAAAATCTAAAGATGAAACCAGCAAGCCCTTTGGAATTGAAAAGCTGACTACCAGAACCAAGATAAATTAATTCAATGTGTGTTAACTTCAATGACAATATTCTGACGAGATCCAAAAGTATGTGTCCCCATCAGATAACATTTAAAAAATAATTTTTTTTTCCCCAGGTTTACCAGCAGTGCAAACCACTGGTAAATGGCCATCTACTTTAGTCTATCTCATCTGACAGTCTTAACCAACCTATCCTAAAACCCTATTTTAAAGCAGATGTTGACTTCATTGATTAATATCTTTTGTAAATATTATATGGCACAGCCAGATTAGAATGTATTCTTATATATTAAAAAAAAAAAAGAAACTTTGCTACATTTTGACTGCATAGTAGGACTACATTATTAGATACCTCAAGTACTTCCTTCTTCCAGTTTTTAAGATTCTTGGTTGACACTTCCCCCCATCGTTTTGGTCCTAGAAATAACAAGAGATATCAATATAAACGTAGCTTTTCTTATAACACTATCTATACCCAGTATCATTCTAACAAACATAAACGTCTAGGAAGAACGTATTACATAGTAACAAAACATTATTAAATCTGAACAGCCTCCAATACAACTGCTTAAACAAAAACTTATAGGAAAACAAACGGAAAGAATATTGGAATTTCAAGTTAATTGAGAAGTCAGGCAAAATAAAAAAAGTCACATGCTGAATCTAACAACACTGAGCTAAAATCCAAAGAGCATTATAGCCCCAGATGCTATGAAGAGGTGGGAAGAAAGCAAATTATTTTAATTTTAAAATTTTATTTAATCCATGCAGACTACATGGAATCTGAGGTTACTTAAAGCCATAATTAAGGCTTTACACAACTGAGATCCATATTTGTTCCATACTGAATAGAGGTTACTAAACCAAAAGCATAACCAAGTCTTTACAAATCCAAGACTGTGTATTACAGTGCTGTATGCTTATTTCCTCCCTCTCCCTATAGGCTATATAAAATGCAGTCTGTAAAAGCCTTTAAGAAGTAAATCATATTTGGTGCAATGATTACACTGGACTTGACACTGTGGTAGTACTTCATGACCACGTCCAGTAAGTTGTTGTTTATGAGAATTGATACAGCAATTTATGTATCATAATCCTCATTTCAGTTATGATAAAAACTGGCAGAACATTTCATTTTCATGTAAAGCCACCAAGATACTAAGTCACAAGTCCCACTAAAACCCTGAGCAATATAGTTTAGAACAGGGTTTTTTCACAATAAGCTCTCCATAAGCATTACCAACTCTATAACGGATCGACAATTGTAATGAAACCCTGGCAAAACATAACATGGCGTAATGTGAGATAGATTTATGCTAACCACATGAACATTCAATGAAAAGTTCAAGATACTACCTACCCAGTCCACCCTGACATTTGACATAACAGAAATTTATCAGAGTAGCCTTCAGAATACTAAGCAGAGATGAAACTATATGATCCATTCATGTGTATCAACTTCCTGCTAATACCTCCCTTTTTTCCCCCCTCAGTCTTCTTCATTTTGATTCTTCTTCTTACAAGACATCCAAGTATTAACGATTGTTATCCTGAACTTTGCTAATAAATTTTTTCTGTTGTCTAAAACAGAGCACGCAATGGACTAAAATGGTGCACATGAATAAACTCTCCAGGTATTATATGTACGTATCAAAGTTTACGTATGAAATGACACACCTAAGTGGACCAAATTCACTATCTTCAATATTCAATGTTGCAATTAAACTTTATATAACAGCCAACAGTTGCGTGCTTCATTAAGTCTAAATACGCAGCATGTAAATATTGATGCTTTAAAAAGTTCTTACCGTCAGGCGTATTGTAAGTGAGAGTTTCCATGGAAATAAGTAAATCATCTTCAAAAGGATGATTATACTAAATAAAAAGGACCATTAAAGATTAGAATAAGTAATTAAAACAATGTTTTTAACATGCATTTTAAGT
The DNA here is from genome assembly GCA_013400535.1 of Scopus umbretta. NCBI lineage: Eukaryota > Metazoa > Chordata > Aves > Pelecaniformes > Scopidae > Scopus > Scopus umbretta. The sequence continues at coordinate 19,698 of VZTL01052016.1, read as the reverse complement.
ATTGTTTTTATACAATTTTGTTGTGACCAAGACACGAAATTATCAGTATGTTGTTCTAGTGGCTGTCAGCAATCTGGAAATATTAATTCCTAGAGGAAACATATATTTCAAACACGTGCGTAAGTCATTCAATTTCAAGGCACAAGCCAGTCACTAACAAAATGGGGCTTCAGGGTTTTCAAAAGCAGTTAAGTTACTCTGTAACAGAGTTTCTTCTAAACTTCCTCTGTACTAACTGGAAGTACCCACTTAGCGTAGACCTACAGCTCACAACATACAAAAAAATCCAATCTAATGCTAGATGAGAAAGATGTTCCAGAACCAGACTTAGCCTTATGCCAGTACCTAGATATTACCACAGAACATTTCCCTGAACAGCAAAGCTGACAGCCCTGAATAAATTTATGCATCCCTGGATGGAGGTGCATGGTTCACACATCTGTTAACGCAAAATGGCTCTAAAGTAAGGAGGATTTGTGGGGGGAGTCTCCCACTTCTTGCTGCAGCTTCATGGAAAATACCTCATCTAATGCTAGCTAATTTGGGTTAAGGACACTCTAAAGACAACTTGGGTTAAGGATCACTCTAAAGACAACTCGGGCTTAAATATAAGTGCCTTATTTAATACCGGTGACAGCTGCTTTTGGTAGCCAGGAAAAAAAAGGGAGCTCGTGATGCCACAAGTAGTTAACTGACGAAGAGTATTCAAGGTCAGTTACTACAAATTCGCGCGCCGAACCTGTCAGTTCGGACACAGCAGGACCTAGGGGTGGGTCGGGAAGGAGGGGAGCAGAGCGCGCTGCCTGAGGCGAGGCGGGCAGAGGGCCGCGCCGTCCCGCAGCAGCCTTCCAGAGGCGGGCAGAGGGACGCACAAGGGCGGCCGGGCCCGGCCAAGCCACCGCCGCACGCCGTCTCGGCGAGACAACCCGTAAGCGGGCAGCGCTCCCGAGACGGGCAGGAGCGAGGGCAGGGCGGCGGCGGCCTGGCAGGCCCCGCGGAGCACGGCCGCGCAGGTGACAGAACTCTCCCCGCCGGCTCCGCGCCCGCCTCAGGGCGGCGGCGACAGCCCCTGCCAACGGGCCTCTCCCCAACGGCCGGGGCGGCGCGCGAGCGCGGCCCTCACCCGCTCCAAGATGCGGTTGATGGAGGCCACGAAGCGGGCGTTGCTCTGCCGCAGCCGCTCGTCCAGGTCCGAGGTCATGGCGCACGGGCTGACTCTCCTCCGCGGCGCCGGGGGACGGCGGGCGCCCCGCACACGCAGACCCCGGCCCCGGCCAGCGCCGCAGCCGGACGCTTCCGTCCCGCCCCACGCCAATTCAAACTGAGCACCACCCCCTGCCGGCCTCCGCCCCGCTTCCCACTTGTGATTGGGCCCTGCTCACGCCAGTTCGGGCGCCGCAGCCCATCGAGTGAGCAGCGGGGAGCCTTTCTCATCCTGATTGGCTGCTACGGCTGCCGGGGGCCCAACCCTTCCTCACAGTCAACCCGCCTCAGTGTCCTCCCATTGGATACGGGGGTCACAGCGGGTCGGGGGTTTGGAGGCGGCACAAAGTCGCTGTTCTACCCAGCAACAGTGGCCTACCGCCAGCTCCTATTGGCCGCGGGGTCCGCTGCCGGCACGGGCTGCGTGCTGCTTCCCGGCCGCAGGCTTCTCCCGCCGGCTGCGCCTGGGAGACGCGTCGCGCCTTCGGGCGGCCGCTGCCGCTTGCTGGCCGTGGGCCGCTTACGGGCCGGGTGCTCTGAGGAGACCTCCCTCAGCGGGAGGGCTGCTGGAGGGAACATGGCGGCGGGGTGCCGGCGTGTAGCCGCTGTGAAGGCAGCCGTGGGTGCCGGGGCGGGGGAAGCACGGCTTCCTCCGCGGGTTGCGGCCCTGGCGTCGGCAAAGAACCAGTGTTTAAAAAATAGGATGAGCTTGTAACCTGTAAAATAGACAGCTTTGGGGTTTAGGTTTTGGGGTTTTGGGGTTTTTTTGGTTTTTTTGTTGGTTGGTTTTTTTTTTTTTTTTAGCTTCNTTTTGGTTTTGTTTTTTTTTTTTTTTTTTTTTTTTTTTTAGCCAGCTTTTGACAGGGCTGGGGTTCCAGGGAGCTCCCAACAAAACTACGCAGAATGTAACCCCTTCCCATTGGATTCAGCAGAAGTGGTCAGAGGAATAAGGACTGGAGGATTTGATGTCAAGTGGCTGCCGTGAGTTATGCCCTATCCGGTCCTTCTCCAAGTGGTCCCGTAGGGTTGCAGGCTTGAGGCCACTGTGGAGGAGGGCTGGAACTGGCACCGTCCAAAAGTGTTACCTGCTCACCGGCACTGATGTTTTGGGTATTGTCCCATTCCTCTCCAATATTCTTCAAGCAAACATTCCTTTTCTATAAAGATGAAAAAAAAAAATGCTATCAATACATTGAGTTCTCTGGAACCTCCCGTTACAAGAGCCTTTGCCATTTTGCCAGTGCAAAGACATAGATGAATTTTTCATAATGGCTTCTTGTCTAAAGCTGATTGGTGTTTATCTACTTACTGTTTGTTAGTTCAGTTGTAATAAATACTATGTTTAAATTGCAGACCTAAAGAAAAATACATTGTTTCACTCATTTTCAAACATTCTGCCTGTTAGGTCATTGTGAAGTTTCCACAGATGACAAATTCTGCATTAAGGCCTTATCATGTTTCTGCCAGGTCTTACACTTTTTGTGGCTCTGCATTAAGGCCTTAGCCTTTTTCACGGTATGATTTTTTCTACCACCACTGCATGAACCACTGTGCTCAGCAGTTAAATCGTGTGTGTGGTGAGCAAGCCAAGAGTAGCAAAGTGTTGATTTCAGTTAGCAGGAAGCAGGAAGAGAAAGGACGAGTGTGGTAATTCAAAGCTGACGAACTAGATTCCACTCCCACATTTGTCACTCTTCTCCCACTGGGATGAATGCAGGACAAATCATCTAAAAACCAGAATCTCACTGAGGATCACCTAACAGCATATTCATTATTTTCTTGATATCCACCTAGGAGTGTATTTGCAGAAGCACTCAGTACTTTCTTTTGCTATTCACTGTGATGGAAGCTATGCTTTGAATATACAAAAGCTTATATAAACTTCCTAAGATTAAAAAAAAAAAAAAAGTGTAAATACCCTGAATAAATTGGATATCTCAGTCTGAGTTGACAAAATTGGTGGGCACTCAGTACTTCAAACCAAGTGCCTATAATCTTTCCTTTCCCTTGGGTAAAAGAAGAATACTACTACTCCCCTGAATACTGGAAAAATAAATTCTGTGATACTTCCAACACGGTCAAATATTGGAATAGGTCAGAATACCGGTAGGACGTTTATTAGTAGACAAGTAAGTGTATATATGTTCAGGGCAAGCTTTAGTTGATGTGTGGTAAAAAAGACCTGAAGCCCCACACTTAAGGAAGGATAAAAGGAAGTACTGGATAACTAACTATTCAGTTCTTTCAACAAAGTGCTATTCCCATGGAATGAAAAGCATCATAAAGTTGCTGTTGGGAAAAAAAGTATCATAAAGTCTGTTTTTTCACCCTAAGGTTTAGGGTCATCGTGGCCTTCATTGTAGAGGTTTGTGATCCCCTTGCAGTGCTTTGATAATTAAAGATTGAAATACAGTGCACACATAGGATGAGATTAAATACTGTCCTCTGACATTCCCTGGCTTAGGAGACACTCACTTTACAACCTTAATGCCTTCTAATTTCTTGATATGTAATTTTACGCTAGAAATAATAGAAATAGCCCCAGACTTATTTTATATTTGAGGCGATCACTAGCCTAGGAAAATAAGGGTGTATTCCTGTTATTTCAGTCTTATTGGTAGAAGATCAGTCTTTCAGCCAATCTGTCCAGTAGTTACTTTTGGCTGTTTTGAATTCGTGTTACACTTGACTAGAGTGACAGGAACACTCAATTGCAAAGAATTTCTTCTACCACCCCTGTGAGAAAATGAGAGTGGCATTCAGCAGTTGTGCATGAAATCTATCCTACAGCAGTAGGAACTGGTATATTTGATAAGGTATATCCATGACCTTAGGAATCACAAAGTCAATGAATGTTTGCTAATGCTTTTGCCCAGAGGGTGCATTTATGCAGATTGCGACGCAAGGTAGTGCATTGAGCTGTAAACAAGGAAAAGAAAGGAAACAAGGAAAAACCATAATGCTAAAACCTTGATGTTAAGGTCCCTATAAGAAACAGCAGCTGTCATTTGTCTTGTGTGACCAGAGAATGGCCTGTCTTTTCTTAGCACTCCTCTGTACCTCTTTGTGTCTCCTGCTTGCCATCCCCTGCTTAATTACTGAGACTGTAAATTAACAGGGACTACCCATTTGTCTTGTGTTTATGCAGCACCGGGCGTAACAAAGTCCTTGTCTTAGGTTCTACTCCAATAAAGATACTTAATGAATCATTAAAACTATTTCTGAAGTCACGAATAAGCTGAGTACTGGGAAGAGTGGTTTGCAGTCCTCACTTGAGTTGGGGTGGCTGGGTTGTAAAGGTGTCATTGTGCTGTGTGCCATGAGGAAGCATGGGGTCTTGGACAGTACCAGTGGAGAGATGAAAATGCCCTGGTCCCGCAGTCAGTACGCAGCCAGACTTCTGAGGCTTTGCTCTTAGATAGGTTCTCACTCTTGCTCTGCCACTGGGAAAGAGCATACTGATCTCCGCAGAAAATTTCCTATGGTATGAAGACAGCCAGCATCTTTTTAGCCTTATGATTAAGTAAACAATGAACATTGTGCTATTTTTGCTATAAAAGACAATATTGTTAATTAACATGGTGCAGAAACACAGACATTTCAGGAAGAAAACTCCTTTGGTGCCTGTGTAGTGCTTGAAGCTCGTCCTCTCTTCTGTCTGAGCTCCACATGTTCTGCAATTCTATTGAGTAGGTCTATGCAGAAATGTTTGACAGAAGATTTAACCTTAACTTCTCTTTGATTAGTTTGGCTTATAGAAGAATAATTTGTGGGACTGAGTTATGTGTGCGTGCTGTCGCTTACCCTGTGGTACACTGCCGTATGTAATTTTTTATTCATGGTGTTTATTCATATTTGGAGAGGGCTGTGTCCTCTATAGCTCATCAGTTAGCCCAGCCTCAAGCTGTATTTTATCCCTTTAATCTTTTTACCATGTTTTTATAAATCAAAACATCAGCACAAAGTGATCATTTTTACTCTTCTGCTCTGAACTCTCTCCAGTCAGTCAATATCTTTGAGTATGTAGGCATCTGCAATAGTAAATCATTTTCTGAAACCAAGCTCTGAAGAACCATATAAAAAGCGATTTACACATCTATTCTCAGTAAATGTTGGTCTTCAGATACAGCCAAAACATCACATTGACTATTGAAATGACAAACTCATCTCTCTCCAGTATATTTCTTCCGGATTGCATGCTTCTCTCACTCTTTGTACAAGGGAGTATGAAAGCATAAAATAACTGCTGTTTTCCAGAAACCCTTGCACAGCTCAGCTTGTGTCAACTCAGTGAATATAATTAGAGATTCGGAGGCTGTGAAAAACCACTGAGAAGTGTGGAGGGGGGGAGTAGCTATAGGGATGCGGAAGAGCTGGCTGCCTGTGGAAAGGGGAGCATGAGCATCCTGGGAAAACACCACAGTAAATTAGTCGGCACAGGCCAGGTGCTGCAGCAGGCACTGTGTACCATCACTTCCACGAGGAGCCCTGCCTTCCCTGCTCTCCTAGAGGCAGGACAGAAAATGGTATTTCACTCTTCCTTACTCACAACTCTATCCAATGTCACGAATTTGTTCCTTCACACAAGGCAGTCCCTCCATGAATGTCTGTTAAACAGGCAACTGTTTCCAAACCTTATCATAATTAAACACAAACAAGCACTCCATAACTTGCTTATATAAAACATAAAAGAAAACAAAACAAAATCCAACCACAGTTGGCCATCAGGAAGCCATCAAAAATCTTGGCCGTCAAGCCAAATACTTTGCTGAGATCCCAAACACACTACTGGGCTCAGTAACATTATTTAGCTCCCTACTTCAGAACATTGTGTGCAAGTTTGCTGGAAAGGAATCGGAGCAAGCTCTAAGGCTGCCCTTGCTGGGTCGCTCGTTCTCTGAAGGTTGTTTACTGCCCTGAGTTGTTCAAGAGCATATGTAATTTTGTGGGGGAGTAACTTAATCAGTTCCAGTCTAATCAGTCCTCTGCCAGAATTGGATTTTCATTATTTTCATTTCTTTCCTGGTGTACTGGGTCTGGCTGGGATGGAGCTAACTTTCTTCATAGCAGCCCCATGGTGCTGTGTTTTGCATTTGTGCCTAAACCAGTGTTGGTAAGACGCTAATTATGTGGCTGTTACTGAACAGTGCTTGCAAGCACAAGGCTTTCTCTTTTTTCCCCACTCTGCTGCCTCCCCCCTGCCAGTAAGTATGAGTAGGCTGGGGCTGTGCAAGAAGTTGGGAGGGGACACAGCAGGACAGCTGACCCAAATTGACCAAAAAGATACTTCATACCATATGACATCATGCTTAGCAATAAAAGCTGGGATAGAGGAAGAAGAAAGTGAGGTGTTTTTTTTTTCTTCCATGTTGATCATTGCTCAGAGACCTCTGCTTGTAGGATGTAGTGAGTCATTGCCTTTGCATCTCTTGGTTTTTGTAGGTTTCCCCTGCCTTCTCCTTCACCTGCTCAACTGTCTTTATCTTGACTCACAAGTTTTCTTGCATTTGCTCTTCCTATTCTGTCCCAGTGGGGCGCATGTGGGTGTTTGGCTGCGGGCAGGGCTCAATGCACAGCACCTGGTTCCTTCTGAAGCCTCTGATCACTGAAATGTGTCCAACTGTAAGCTCATTTATAAAGGCAGGTCCCAAGTTCAACCACCATGTCTGTGAATAGAGGGACAGGCAATTACTAGGACAGCCAGTACCTTGAAATGGTCAATCCTCTTTTCCATCACATGTGGAAATGGGGAAGTGAGAACAGAAGTCACTTTCTATCATCGAGGACTCAGGGCACAAAGCTCAGCAATCAGTCCTAGTAGGATTGTACTAGCATTGAAGCAAAGAATGAGAATTTCTTTGAGAAGGAATGAGCAATTCTTGCCCTTACACTGTTCACCGCTTTCCCCAGTTTCTCAGCATCAGCTGAAACTGTCTGGACTGATTTTTGCTCCAAACCCTTCACTCCCTCTGGTATTTTGTAGAAGTATCTCCTCCCTGGATTGGCAAAGAACTGAGTGTCACCAACGTGCTGAACGAATGCTGCAACTGAACACTCGCATCATGTCTTTCTGGCATAGATGTCAAAATGTTTCACAAAACATAGTAAGAATTATTAACCTTGCTTGATAGATATAAAACACAAGGCACAGAGCTAAGTGATTTGCCCAGGGTTATGCACATGCCATTGGCAGATCAGTGAATATGCTGTAGGTACATCCTAAATTCAAGTCTAGCATCCCTTTGCTTGACAGTATTAACTTCTAAATATTCATAGCCAATTCCCCTGAGCGCTTTCACACACAGCAGGATGGAAGTCTCAGGGTCTATCCCCAGTATGCTAGTCCTCCTGAGGGGTGCATGACTACCTGTTGTGTCCCTTTAGGTCTTCCTTTGGAAGAAAGGAAGCAACCATTCTGCAAGACCCCATCCGTTCCTGCCAGCTTGCACAAATGAACAATTGCAGTCGGATACATTGGAGGTGACATCAAAGCGTATTCATCTGTAACAGGCCACTAAAAGATGCGCTGTAATCAGCACGGCTACCTAACCTCTGTCCTGCATGAGCAGATTAAATTGTTTTAAAATGTTTGAACACAGCACTCATTGTGATCAATGTCATTCTGTTGATCAGATCAGCAGGAGTGAAAAATAAACCCACATTTACTCAACAACAAATATTGGCAGCGCTTCTGAAACAGGCCAAGGGCTTATTGAAAAGAATATTGATTGAGCCAAGAAAACATCAAGCAGTTATAAAAGTTTAATCATATTCTCATTCAAGGCTGCCTTCAGTGCCAGGAATTAAAATTCTCCCATCTCCTGAGGATGGAAGATAGATTTCCATAATGTTCTGTAACTTCCAACACTCTGCATCTATACTGAGCGGTAGAATTATTCATTGCAAATGATTTAGCTGAGATATGTAGCCCTTTCTGCTGTGAGCGTACAAATTATGCATAAACAAGCTGTGATTTTTTGAATGTTTCTCATTTGCAATTGTTTAACAAAGAGCTGGGCAAACCAGAGTTAGCCCACAAGGTATTTTTGAAGTGGTCAAAAAAAATATTTGGTCTGCATGATTCAACAACATGTGCCTGGTCGCTTGAACCAGATGAAATTATAATAGTTGCTCAGCTAGAAAAAATTAGTTTCATTAAAGGGCTGTGTCCATGTCCTTGTTAGAAAACTGCTCACAAACATTTGCAGTTGCCTAAGAGAACTGCTGTATGCAGAGAGTGCCATTTTCAGAATGGCATATTCTGGCACAAGTGCTGTGGCAGTGCCTGGTTATAGAAGCTGTATGTGGTTTAAGAGCGCAGAAGAGGTTAGTGCTTGCGAGGAGAAAACAGGAAATGGTTTTTCTGGGCTGCAGTTTTGAAGATTCACACCTTTCTAAGCTAGACTCGCTGCTGTGGAGAACAAAAAGAAGAGCTATGCCTGAGCTATTATTTCTCCTCCTCTTCCAACCCTCTGCTTCTCTTACCTCTGAGGCAAGCTTTATGGAAGTCAGGTGTCGCTGGGTCTGTCCTGCAAGGGGAGATGTGAACGTAGCAGGGGCTGCAGTATCTCAGCTGGCTTCCAAATAGCTGGGAATGTAGCATTAGCAAGAGCAGTAGGGTTGCACAGGGCATGGACTCCCTCTGTACACACCTGGGAGCCCTCAAACATGCTGCTGTGTTCTCAAGGATTTTTGTATAGCAGGTACCTGGCTAAATCACAGTTACACGGTGTGTACGCCTATGTGTTGTACAATTCACTTATATCCTACTCAAAATAAGGTGTGGTGGACATCCCCCTTTACAAAGCTTATAAGAATTCATGGCTACAATGGTGTCAGCAGGCAGCATAGATTTGCAGCCATGTCCTGCTTGTCTCAAACCTCTGACTTCTGACCACTGTGGATCACAAAGCGAGGAGTTAAACCCATGTGGACATGTAGGCTTCAGTTTTCTTCTTGTGGCTTATCGCTTCTGAGATGCAAAGGACAGTTGCATTGGTGAATGGAGTTCTGAATTTCTGACCTTTTTCTTTCTTGCCCCCCCCCACACTTCTCCTGTGGGCTCTCTTCAAGGAAGTGGGAAGAAATTTTATACATGAAGAAGGCTTAAAAATTAAAATAAGGTCTGTGTGAAGTTGGCTGAAATACTGAGTTGCAGAAGAAAAATCAAAGGGGATGGATCAAGACTTGGTAGGAAAGTGCTGGGTAGAAAATAAAAAATTGTGATACATTGATGGGCGTAGCTTGGGTGGAGGTGGATACATAGAAGAGCAGGGGCAAGAGGAACAGGGAAAGTGTGGAAAACTTTCTTGGACCATCAACAGATGCACAATGTCGATGCTTGGAGGCCCTTTTCTCAAGACAGTGAGGAGGAACTACATCACCCTACATGAGAAAAAAATACAATGGGACGATTTAGACCAATTCCTTTCCCAATTTACCTGGGAAGTAAACAGTCAAAGTGACAAGTGCAGAGCACAGGGCTCTGAAGAGCTGTTGTGTCCTGAGGCCCCTGTGGCACCTAAGGCACCATGCATCTGACATCTAACATTCATGGATTTGTAGCAGAGTACCCCTAGCTCCAGCTACATGAGTCAGGACAATGCTGCGTAATGGCACCCATTTTACACTATTATACCCTGGTCCTTCACACATCCCTCAGCACTCCTAGCTGTTGTTGTGAGCTGTGTTGCATTCATCAGGTTGCTTTGACAAGCTGAATGCTGTGCTCCGAATGGCTTAACCCAATATTTAGAGCTTCACACATCACCATGCTTGATTAAACTGAAAGTTTAGGTCTGCCTTTTCCACAATATACCAGAATAATTTAGAAAGAAAAAGGAAGTATTGCTTTGCACTACTTTTCTGCCTTATTCTTATGATACATGAGGTTAACATTTATTTGCTTATACATTTCTCTGCGTTTAAGACAAGGCCTGGTAAGGTGGACATAGACCTATACTGTGAGGTGGGGGTAAGATCATCTCAACAAGGAGATGGGTGCTGGGAAGGAGTGAAGGAGCTGCTGGTCAAGGGGTTGTTTCTCTTGCTTACATGTTTTTTAAAAGCAATACCATACACAGATTAGCAGCATGTGGGATAACAAAAGCTGATCAGGAATCATTTACAGATAATAGATTAGGATTACTTTTAGAGTGAAAATTAGAGCTGGATTTATATAGCTCACTATATCTGGTCACCATACTACTACAGAGATTATGGTGAAATTGATTCTCAACAAAACCTCCTTTAAGAAAAATTTGTGTTTATTTGGGCTTTTCTATCTCTGCACTCTTTTTGGTATCACATAAACATGTGGAGATAGATCTGTAGCCAAATACTAATCTCATAAACTCCACAAACACTAACTAACACCATCTGTGGCAATTTTTACTGCAAATTACCACAACATGTGAAATGCTTCTCTCAGCCTGATAAGCAGACCCTTGTCATGGGAATAGTGTCACAAGGCATCCTTGCACCATGGCTCTCATTTCCAGATGTCTCTGGTTTAAATATATAGGAAGAGATGCTTTATTATGTCTCTCCAGTAAACAGGAAAGTTCATCTTCTCAATGCGCCTTGAATATCAATGCAAAGCAGAAATGAAAGAAATCAAAATAAGCAGCAGGAGTAGCACATCTGTGAGTAAACAGTTTTCTCCAGCAGAAAGCTACTCCCCAGATGCCAGAAAGCCATTTTTATCTGTCCTCTCCTGCTTGTTCTCAGGGTCTGACTCCCTCTCCCTTGAGCTTCCAGTAGCACTTTGGGCAAGTAGAAAAAAGCACAAAGAATTTGGAGGGAAAAACCCCGTAGTTCAGCCACCAGCAGACCAAAACAGTGGGAACAGGAAAATAGACACGGAAAAACAACCCATCATACTCCATTCATATCCGATTTGCTGGCTTTTCACATAAAATATTCCTTCCTGCCAGCAACAGACTGCCTTGCCTCAAAATTACTTTGCCATTGCCACTTTCAGGAAAAACTCTTGGGGCTAGGGGGATTTTGCTTTGAGGATTTCTCTTCCATCTGAAACAATGATATAGTTTAGCTGTTGAACCATTTCCCCCTAATTTTCATACCTGCAAGACAGTAATTTCTTACATATCCACCCTCACTTTAGGCTGTCTTAAGATCATTGGTTGGCACTTCCACTTCCCTTTAGTCCTGGGAATAGCTTCTTGCCTGTTGTGCACACCTGGTTTGTGTTCAGAGACCTGGCAGCAATTGGTACTTTTCTGGACAGGAGGCAGAGAAGGTGACAGCTGTATCTGAGTGGGCACAAATGAACTTTCTGCAACAATCAAAGCCACCAGGTGGTACTAAGTTACAATTCATAATTGTGTTCTCCAGAGGTATTTACTAATTCTGGCAGGCAGAACACATCATTTTTGGAGGTTCCCCTTTTGGGAAGCAGTACTATTTTGCTCAGTTATTCACATCAGCTTCTTCAGATGGTAGTTCTGATGCGCTGACCTACCACTACAAAAGCTTCCTCTTTCCACTGACTATCTAAGGAAAGTCAGCTCCTAACTTGGGTGCTTGGGAATGTCACCAGTTTAGATACTTAGAAAATAATTGACTGATAATTAAAAAGCTTGGATTTTTTGTGTATTTGTTTTCCCTGCACACTTTGAAGCTCTAGGGAAGAGGCCAAACTTTCCTGGAAAATGAAAAAGTATTCTGCTTGGAGGTACTTCAGTCATAAGTTATAGTTTGTGTTTTGCAAGCGGTTTGATGTTCACTATTTGTGGAATGTTATTGGAAGTTATTGCTTAGTTAGAAGATGACTAAATTGTTATGATCTTCACCAGAAGTTGATTGCTAGCTGACACTGCCATAGAGGCTGAGCTGGTGAATAAGATATCAAAGGGAAGACTGACCTAATTAAAAAATTAATGAGGGCAAGGGAATAAAGATCCTCTTTTGATATAAGCACCTTTAGTATAATAAAGGAACAGTGGAAGAACAATAAAAACCTGTTTAATTGCAAATGTTCCACTTTTTCCTCTGTTAGCATCTCTTTAGAAGTGAGCTGTGTTTTAAATCTGAGGGGATTTGAAATCCTCCAGGATAGAAGCAGTTTGTCAAATATTTGTAATTTAAATAGAAAGAGGAAGAAAAATGCAAACTCTTCCCATATTGTCCAGAACCATTAAAGCTACGTGCCAGAGGTATGCTGCCAGTGTAAAAAAAAAACACATAATTTTTTGTTGCTTTGGGGACAGGGATGGAAATAACATGTGAATGGATGCTAAGAATGAAAAGCTGTGCCTGAAGCCTGATGGAAGTTTAGTTTCTTTTGGTACACTCAAAACTGTGTCAATCCTTTCCATGAATATTTCATTCATTTTTAAAAGGAAAATTATCATGGTGCTAATACATTACTCATTTTTTTTAAAGGGTTTTCAAAATACTTATTTAATTCCTTCCCTACACCCTTCTGCAGTAGCCCACAGAAATACTGTGCTGCATAAAAGGTTAATAAGTTTCTGAATAAATCAAGAATTTGATATATTCTTTAGAAGTTAGCGTGAAGAAATTCTGTTTCAGTTTGCAATCAATGGGATCATTGACTTATAAGGAACCACAAACGGTCCATAAGTCCACATTCATTTATCATTCTGAGTGTACTTTGAGTTTTCCAAGAAAGATGGAGTTTAAAAGATTTGTAATTGCTATGTGTATTCAAAAAGTCAGAAGACTAGATGGCTCAGGGGATGGGAGAATGGAATACCAACCATTTGCTCTTTAGATCAGTTGCTCAGACTCAACTGTGAAAAACAGTGCTTGAGTGTCATTGCCATTGAGAGGGTGCTTAGTGACCTGGGAGGGAAGAAATTACTGTGTTTCCTAAATAAACAGTTTTCCACAGCATGCAAAGTTCTGCATGCCAACACACCTAACTTGGGCAGCTAATGAAAATAATATAGAGGGGAACAACAAAAGGTACAATTATTTTGCTGGGCTGTTGAATGTCCTCTGTGAAGAAACGGAAGACATCTTGAGTGGTTAATTCCTTGGTATTTGAGAAATAAAGTGCAATAGCAGTAGTGCCCCAGCACTATCCTCAGGTGGAAGAAAACGCTGGTGCAGATTATTACTATTTCAAATTCCTTATGTAACATTACTAGTCCAATTCTTTCTGAATGCTAGACAATCTCAGAAGGCAATTTTTGTTTGTACTTTTGTACAGGAGATAGACATATACAGGGTAGTGTGTATGACCCTTTTGGGCTCTTCCTTCAACAGTGCATTGTTGGAAAAGTTTTCTAATTCCATTAGGGCAGCAAGGAGAGCCAAATCAGAGCCAAATCAAAATCTCAGATGAAATACTATATATATACTTTCTGTTTCAGGTTTCATTGAGCACTTGTAAAAGCAATTGAGTTGTCCAGTATCACCTGAGGAACAGAACAGTCACAACATGAACATGCCTCTTCATAGCCTTAGTCTTTTCTCCTTTTCCATACTTTGATATTTGGACTTTCCTCTAGAGCATGTACCTTAGGGCCAGAGGTTGTCACACCATGATGTTCCTTTCATGGGGCCTGATCTCCTCTATCTCCTCTCCCTTGTCAGGTTTCTTCCCCTGCTTCTTTTTCCCTATGGTCTTTTTGGGTGTTCTGTGGTGCACTCCCATCTGCCTTGCCAGACTCTTTGGTATTCTGCACAGGACATGAGTTATTCTGCATTTTTTGTAAGCAGTGCAGCTTTAAATGAGATGAGAAGTTCAGGCCTTATTAAAAACAACTAGACATTCAAACTGGAGCCAGTAGCATTTGATGGTTTAGCAACTCAAAAGCTAGTATTTCATTACAGTGTTCTTTGTAAGCACAGCAATAACTGTGTAGTGGGCTGTCTTAAATTCTTTTACAGTTCTACTGCAGGGAAGGTGGAAATAAAAATTAAGTATTGATACACTTTTAGAACAACTTTCTGTGGCAATCAAGTTACCTTTGATGGCTGAACCTTCTCTCACGTGGCTGCTCTAAGGCAAAACTCAGTGCAGGCCTAAGCATAAGACATCACTTTTCATTCAAATTTCACTTTTCATTCAAAGCTGGAGCTTTGTCTTCTGCTCTGTGTGCCAGTTGGGCTGTAGAAGTAAAACATTCCCTGCCTGCTATGTGTACCACCTGAACAGTGGCTTCTTTCCTAATCTTTAAGTCAGAAGAAGTTGTCAGGTTACTAGAGAATAGACCAAGGGTTCACCGAAGCTGGGTTATTGATGTAGAAATGTCAACGATACAAACAGATTGGGCAGGGACTGGAGACAAGAGCCTGTTCCAAGCAGAGATGGCTCATTATGCTTGTTATTTCAGGCAGAGCTCATGCAACCTCAAGTCAGCTAGATTTTGCCATGTTAAAATCACATACTTGAGCTGTTTTCTCCCTCAGCTTTCTAATACGGGCAAGTAGAAAAGTACAGTATAAAGCTACATGCATTTTTCTATTTTTGGAATATTCTACTGTATTTAGCAGAAGTTTTAAAAATGGTGGTTAAAAATCCCTCCCTGATATCTTCAGCAATTTCTAGAATCATGCAAGACTTCTAGAAATCTTTTCATGTGGAAAATCTTGAGCCAGTATAAGTAAAAGGACATATGTGCTTGCACGCAGGGAACCTGAGCTTTGAATATTTGGTTGAATATTTAGCTGTTATGGCCTGTATGGTACAGCTAATGTTACGTAATGTCAAAAATTAAATGCGGCTCTGAGATCTTTTGCACACAACAAGCTGTCCTCCCACTATGTCAGGGATGCATAACTATGGCATAAGGTTTAATCATTGCCTGTTAATGCTTAAGCAATTTCATATCAAAAAGAAAAGGCAATTTGCTTTGAATTCCCAGATTCTCAGAAGAAAAAGCACCTATTGATTTTCCTAGCATATTGAGCTACCAGAAAAGAAGAGATAATTTTAGGACAATTAAGAATTGTTTGAAAAAGGGTACTGTCATACTAATTACCTTTAGCTGTTTAGAGGCAGTAAAAAGAACATAAAGCCATAATGATTTCTTAACAGTAAAAGAGCTTATATTAGATGAGAAACTCCCAATTACCCTGTTGATTGGCACAGCTCACCGAGCTGCACAGAGTGAATTTGAAACCTGTGATTCTTTCCAAGGTGAATTTGGTGACAAAATCATTAGCCATTCTCAGTACACATCTATCTTAATTAAAACCTACCCCCCTGTGATGATGATATAGGCAGCCCAGCTTCTCCAGACACTCACAGCTGGCATCTGCATCAATCTTGTTGACAAAGACACTGCTTGAGAGCATGTGCCATAATATTTTTTCTTTCCCATGTGGGGCTTTGAAGCAAAAACAATCCTGCGGGCACTTGCAGCCCTCAGGATCAGCCAGTACTGCCCCTTAACTGCTCATGTATTCGCTGACGGGTATAACATAACATGAGCTAACATTAGGCTTCCTGTTTCCTTTTCTGCTGTCTATTAAACTAGCAATAAGCACTCCAATAGTCAGGTGAACTTACAATGTACCTTCATGACTACAAAGCACCTCCATCACAGCCAGTTGCTGCAGCTTCATGCTGGTTTAAAAGAAGACTTTGGGGAGTCACACTTGAGAGTTTTTCCATGTGCCGCCTGATTTCACTGATACACTCAATGAGCAGCTAACAAATTTAGAAGAATGAGACCAATAGAAAATTTGGGCCATAATGCAATTATCTCAAGCAGCTATGTATCAAATGGTGCTTAAGTAGTTAAAGGAAATTTATGTTAATCAACTTGTAAAAAGCTAGATAGACTCTTATTGCTGGTCCAAAACACATGTGGAGTTACTGTAGGTAGATATTCTTGGAAATGATGTACCAGAGTGTTTACATTAAACAGCAAAGATACTTGCTTCTTAATTATACATGTTTCTGCTAAATGATTTTAGATTAAAGTGTGGAAAATGAGCATGTCATCTACTCCTTTAAAATTTAGGTTAAAAAAAATGGCTAAGAATTTCCTTACATACATAATTTTTTTAATACAACACAACACTCCTCCTGAATTGGTAATTCACTTCATGTAATTATAGTTACACAGAAAAATTAGACAAGTTTAAACAGAAATACTCTTTTTAAAATCCCTTTACAAAAAAAAAAGACTCTGTGTACATAGATAGTAGTAATTTTTCAATGTCCGTAACTTCATTAGTTTAAAAGCAAAAATCCAAAACACAGCTGTTCCCATACACCCAAATTGCTTAGATTGGACCATTTTATTTTAAAGATTTTAAAGCAAATTCTGAAGGACACCACCCTCATAGGATCTAAATGCAAAAGCATTAGGTTAAGAAAAGGGATTTTTTGAAGTCTGGGTGTGAAAAAACAGATACTGACAATGACATATTAATGTGTCAATGATGAATAAATACAAGAACTTAAAATGTGAACCACCAGCAATCTCATACATCATTTTCTTTCTTTCTTTTTTTTTTTTTTTTTTTTTTTTTTTTTTTTTTTTTGGAAAGGGTATAAAAGATTCAAATGTCAGAACTATAATGTCAGAACTGTTTATAATGTCAATTGATTCATGTTGCATAGTCTTAATATGTTCCATTGACCAAACCAGAACCTGGGATAATAATTGCAGATGATGGAGCACATTCCTTGTGCAAATGGACATGGATTTGAAGTGAATTTGGAAGAAAAACATTTTCATATTGAAGTCTTAATAATTGTTTTGTTCAACTTGCACCGAGCCATGCACAAATTATTTTGCATAAAGCTGATGGTTCTGACAATTAACTAATATTTGTTTGATGCCTGCAGGGCACTGTCAGCCAAGAAGAACTTATGATATAATGTAGTAATTTGATAAAACTTGTTGCAGGCTTGAGAGAGAATCAGTCCCAGCAGAACCGGAGAGAACTATAGTTTTCCTTTTGCAGACAGTTCATACAGTTCCGTTTCAGCTCATAGAACTAATCTTGTTATTTATAAAGTAAGGTTGAGTTGTTTTTAGCGTAGTTTCCTAGGAAAATACGGCATATGCGATCATGCCATCTGTGAATGCCTTCCCTGCACTCCTAACAGCTACCATTCAGAGACAATTGCAACCCAGTTTGAAAGAAGGTAGAAGTCTCAAAGACAGTAGATTGCTGAAAGCTTTTGCCCAGGTATCTGGGCAGGGCAAAGATACCTAAATTAATACTCCCTGTCAGGGAAAGGCAAGAAGACTTCAGCTGTTAAACAGTCTGTTTGGCAGGAGCCAGCAGTCCCATCAACAGGAACTAGTCACGATACCTCTTACCTTTTGTCTCATGCAGCCATGGAAAAGAGCTCAGTGAAAACAAATTGTTTTGAAAAGGAGGACTTGCAAGTCAAAGGACACAAATCTCTGGGAAAACAGAGTGCTTACGAAATGATTTTGTTTTAGCTATTCTTTGAACTTCTAATTTTAATCTACAAAGATAACAAAATTTAATTCCAGCACTTCTCTAAAAGGTTAATTTGAAAGAACAGTAGCTGAACCCTGCCAAAACCATCAAAACATCACATTATTTTAATTTACAGATGTAATAAAATCAAGAGTGGTAGACAGCTTGTTAAGGAGAATGCACATCTCAGGAATATTAAGCTGACTGAGGTGTTTCCCAGAGAAACTACTCCAATTTTGAGCACCTATTAAAGCAAATGATAAGTTAATGCAAACTAGGTTTCATTCTTAACTGATCCAGATAGAACCCAGTCCTACCTAGAAGTTTATGTCCGCACTTCACATAGTAGATTAAAGAGCCCATACTTAAAAGAAGAAATTTATTAACTTCATGTCTTCTAGAAAGCTTGCATTTTGCAATATTTTCATTGTTTTATTGATTATTTAATTGTTTTATTGGTTACTCTGAACAGTGTTCATAGAGACTACATAAGTTATTTGTACTACGTCAGATAGCTTTTCTGTTATATGTGGACAAAGGTTTGTGTTCTGTGGCTGCCACAGTCATTAGCAAAGGAAAGAATAAAGAAAAGGAGAGATATGGGGTCCAGAGTGAAAACTGTTACTCCTGGAACAGGCTGCTCGGTATTGCCTGGGCAGGCTTTGAGGACATCATGCTCTCTGAATGTATCAGATATTATCTTCCTTGAAATGATGACACAGATGCCACATCCATCGCTGGATCCTTCAGATGCTGTGTCTCCTTCCGTTCTGTATGACTTTGAGTACGTTGGAAAGGTCAAAACTTTTCGTAATCAATTCCATTAGGTCCTTGTCTCTTTCCACACCATCGATAAATTCTTCTAAAGTCAGTTCCCCTAAAAGGAAATCAGATACTCCTAAGCAACTGAGGAACCCAGCAATCACTCTCAGCCCAACACATGGCCATTCATGCCAGCTTGAATCCCTCAGGAAGGTTCCCCATTCTCTGCTGACAGGCAAATGCAGGCAGAGTATTTTCTAATGTTTTCCCACTTTGCATCAGATCCTGAAACTCAGACTTGTTTTCTTCTGTTTAAAGAGATCAAACACACCTTTCACAGAAGTCTAAGACAACTATGAGTGCTCAGTATCTGTGGTGGCAGAAATGTGTGAAAAAGGGCCCTAATGAGGCCTGTATCAAGGCTGAATTTAGACATATGGA
Organism: Scopus umbretta; assembly: GCA_013400535.1. NCBI lineage: Eukaryota > Metazoa > Chordata > Aves > Pelecaniformes > Scopidae > Scopus > Scopus umbretta. Next base: position 888 of record VZTL01052016.1, on the reverse strand, counting down.
CCAATTCTCACTGAGCTAACTGGAATTTATCTTCTAGCTGTTTTTAACAGAAATTAGGGCATCATTTACTGAGGATTACCAGGCATATTCCTTGTGTTTACTACTAGGAGTATTTAGAGCCACGATAAGATGTAGTAAAAAAATCAGTTAAGTGGTTTGATTAGATAAATTCTTCCAAGCAGCTGAGGTGGTCATTTAGAGTGTGATTTTTTTGAGCTCACGTCAAATTCAGGTAATACCTTGGAAGTTGCGAGACAGCTATAAATTCTTTTTTATTGAGGAGCAGGAAAATTGTTTAGCATTCTTCCTCTTTTCCTGCTCTCTCCCCTGTCAGCAAAGGCAAAGGCCAGTCCTAGGCTTGTGTCTGCTCACATGGTACACAGGACTGTACCAGTTCTCTGGTTAGAAGTTATTCCAGTGATACTGTTTTTCTCTGAAAGAGGAAATAGAGCTTGGTTTAATAGGAAGAGCTTGATTCTTTCTTCTGAGAAGAGTTTAAAGTTTCTTGTTAAAATCACAACAATGAATTTTTTTCTCACTGAAATAAGACATGACAGGAGGCCAGGCAAATAGGAAGGTATCTAGATGACTTAGGGCCCCAGGGTGCAGGGGAGCAGCAATTCAATGGTGAATGCTTAGCTAGATGGCTTTTGCCTATTTTTGGATTTAAGTAGTGCCCAGAATTTTTTTGTGTTTTGGTTTTTGTTCATGGCAACCTTGGAAACTTAATCTGATGTGAAGAAGAAAATGATCGGCATTTGAAAAATGTCAAAACCTATTTCTACCCATGGGCAGTTGTCGCAGTTTAACCCCAGTCAGCAACTAAGCACCACACAGCAGCTCACTTACCCTTCCAACATTCCCCTGGGGGAGAGAATCAGGGGAAAG
>VZTL01052014.1:201-19764 GCA_013400535.1 Scopus umbretta | reverse complement strand
GAAAAAAAGAGGAGGAAAAAAAGATAATCTTATATATCTAAATACCAAACAATTAGAAAAAAATATTTTACATAAATTTCCTTTTATAGAAAGATGATTTTCCAGGCAAAATATTTGTGAATAACAAGTGTCAAAGGTTTTTATGTACTAGAAAATCAGTAAGTTCAACTGAACATGGACATGCAATACTCTTCCTAAAAAGAAACTTTCGTATGTGACAACAAAGTGAAGATCAAAACTGATCCCTGAAGTTGTGAAAGTAGACATGAATAATCAGACCTGGACCTGCATTAGTGTCATTAGTGGCCACTACACAGTGATTTAAGCTTGCCCAGGCTCAGAGAAATAATTAATGGTTCGTTAAATTTTGCTGTTATTACAGGCAAAAAAATGATAAGGACTTTTGCCGTGGTTTCCACTAGTTATTGCCTGTCTCTTTCTTGCCCTGTTCATGTGTAATGTTTTGTACATCTGTGGCAGTGAAGAAATGTTTCTGTGTGATCAAAGTGTCCTGACTATCTTTAGAAAAACAGATCAGCTCAGTTTCTCCATCTTGGGAATGCTATCAGGCTGCATTTCTGCCTCTCCGAGGAGGATGTCAGATCACTTAGCTGTGACTGCCTTACATCTTGGCTGGACTGATGTAGCTTTCTCTCTTTGGAGATCATCCAGCAAAGCTATACACTGCTTACAAATTTATTCAAAGTGTCTCCACTGCATTTTGTTAACATAGGCTGAAATGTCCTTTCTCATTACAGTCACACTGAGGTCACTGGACTGATTTCCAGTGCAAAACAACATGGAGAGTTTGACACTGCTACTGCTTTTGTTCAAGGCAACTTGGTTCTTCTTGTCTAACGGCATTTAAGCATCACTTCAGCAACCAGGAGCACAAGAGTTACCAAAATTCTACGGGCCGCCTTAGCCAGTACTCATGTTGCTATACTTGCTGACATCAGATAATTCAAAATGACAGCATATATAGATGTAAAAAACACACCGTATATTTACAGATTAGCTGCACATATATAATAAGGACATTTATCGACAGCACTTTCATTATTCCCTAAAATGGCAAGGGTTATACCTCTTATGGGGTTTTGTTTCAGGTCCAAGATGGTCTTATTGATATGCAGTATACTTGGCTGCCTAGGTCAGCAGGCTGCTGGAAACAGCAAAACCCCACGCTCCACATCCTATTTCGGCCGGTGGCACCATCCTGGAAAGTCCAGCTGGCTGCTGCCACCAGAGAGGGAGGGATGAGGGAGCAGGAGGCTGCAACTACTGGTTACAGAGAGGGCTCACACTGAAGCAGCAGTCACCACCTTCCTTCTCCCACCTCCCTGGAGGCAACACGGCCGTCAGCTGAAGGCATATGTACATTTGCATTCACATGCATGCATTGTCTAGGCACACAGCTGGGATAAATCCGTGTATCGCTATGGATGGTAATAGACTGTGGCTGTCTTTGCTTCTAAAGAGACTGATCTGTAAGTATCACACAGGGATTCTGGTGGGTATTTTAGGAGAGAAGTCATCTCGGTTGACCTCAGCCTTCTAAGAGAGAGTTGTCAGCTCTAAGCTAGACTCAACTCCTCCAGTCAAAGAGGGAGCTGTACATGCTGGAGAACTATTCACTGTATTTATTTTAAAGCTATTTTAAAATCAAATCAATACTGGATGCCTTAAAAAATAATGTGAAAAGTTATCGAACTTTATCTTAATTTTCTGTGCTGAATTTTTTCCCCTATATAGGAAAACCATTTGAAAATAATTTTAATTCTGTCTCGGAATTGCTTTCTACAGAGGGTTTAACATTTTATTAGAGAGTTTGCAATTTCCTCAAAACATTTATCCTTTCTCTAGTCTTAATCAAAACACCATTAGCCTTCCATCAAATCTTTCTTCAAATAAGAGGCCATATTAATTCCTGTGGTGGGGGCAACTCAGACCTGCCTGACACCAATTCTAAGCATCACTGTTATCAGTTTGTTGGTGATTTCTGTCCAGTGTAGAAAGACTTTCTTAAAATGTATAGTTTCAGAGAAATCAGTGTAGAAGGAAATTTCAGCGTATTGCCTAGCTCATTCCCTTGCCCCAAATAGAATCAATTCAGTTAAATGATTCCTTTTAGCTGCTCACCTAACTTGTTCTTAAAAACTCATTAAGCTTCAGCAGTCCCTCCAGATTATCTGTTTCAGGCCCTACTGATGCTGCAGTTAGCACATTTTACCTAAAACCGCTCCTGAATCTCCCTGGCTGTCTTTTAAGTCTCTCAGTTCTCCACTCCCCCAAAAATATAGAGAAGAGTTCACTTCCCTCCTTTGCAGAAAACTTTTTACATCTTCAAAGACAGTTGCCATGTCTCCGCACAAATTTTTAGTCCATTTTAGACAAAATAAACCTGGCAAAAGAATTCCCGTAAAAGAAGAGCATTGCCTGCACTGGATAGACTGATAAGGAATGAACAAGCAGAAGTGTGTACAAGGTGCTGCATACCAAAAGAGAAGAGCTATTTAGGATCCAAAACACATACTAGCTGGAGTGACCTTATTGATTTTGAAAACACAGCAACAGCTTTTACAGGGAGCTGCTCAGAAAAAGGAGCAACATCTTGAATACTTTTGATACAATGTTTGGAAAATGTCCATATCAATGTATTGCATTTTCAAATTTTGAACGTTCCGGTAGATATCCCATTGAGGGGATAGGGGGGGAAACTATAAAAATCTACTACAGGAAAACTGACATATTAGAATGAAGTATAATTAAAATTCTGAATTTTCAATCTAAATGACATTTCACAAAACGTGGATCAAGATTTGCAAGTATAGGTCCCAAAAATCAAGCTCTGATGTTAATATTTAAACAATAAATATGAGGCCACACTTCTGACAGAGGCAATTTTTTGACAGTTCCCTTTAAATGAGGTGGGCATCATTTCTAAAACAGTCCATTGTCTCAGGAACACAAATATGGACTGAAATGTTAGCTCCTACTTTTAAAAATCTTGTCTTAAAGCAGTATGTGCTGCCTGGAGGGAAGTATGTAACTCTCCCAGCAGCCTCCTTCCAAGGGATTTAGGTACCAGGTTTTATTAAGCATTAAGCATTTTTTTTCTTCATTAAGCCACATTGAAAAAATGGAGTCTAAGTAGGTATATTCAGGAATTTCTTCTTCATTATATATAATCCTTTTTCATGATTTACAATGGAAATAGCTGTGTGAAAGTGGATAAAGTCTCACAGGTTTCAGCAGTGTCCCATTCCTCCACTCTGTTCTTCTATTTTCATGCCAGTGATGCTCTCTCAAACTGGTCACATACGTGAGCAGAGGGCTAGATGTCAGTGTGTTAGTTCAGAGACGTTTCACCTGACCATGTAGCGATGCAGCATGTACCGTTCATACAGCAGTTGCATCTGCTCCTGAGAAACTCCAGGAGTTTGAAAATAAGGAACTTCAGCTCCGTAGGATGAGGGAGTAATGAATCAGACCTGAGGTCACTACTCTGCTGGAACCCAGAATAAGTTCAAACCACAATTGATCAGCATAAATGAAAGCACATCACAGACCAAGAAAAGAGAAAGGTTCACAAGAGCAACAGAGTTCTGCAAGTGATGACTTTCTCACAGAATTAGCTGGAAACTCAAAACCTGATAAAAATGACACATTTGCTGATTCTGTGATTTTTGGGTTGTGCAGGAAAATTTGCTAGCTGAACCATTACCACCAAAATGAGGGATAGCCTGTAGCCCTCTTATCTCCTTTACTTCCATGCCTGGATTTTACTAAGTAGCATTGTTTACAATCCTTGGGAAAATCCTGACGTCAAAAGCAAATTTTCTGTTGACTTCGGTCTTCTTGGCATTTTTAAAATAGACTTGTTTTTCCCACTACAGAAAATCCTTGCTGTTTGCTGGCCAGTGGTACAGGAGTTCAGCATTTAAAATCCTACTTGGTCCAGGATCCTGGGAATAAGTCAAAATACCTTTGTCTTTCAGATAATTTCTTCCCTACAAAGGGTTCCTCTGACGCGGGGAAATGCAGTTTGTGAGCCCTTCAGTTGCTGCAGAGATAAGGTCCATGTAGAAAAATAAAGCTCTCTTGACCAAGGCAGATGTTCCTGGAACAGAAAATATGATCATTCATTTAGCTTTATTGCTGCATGGTGGCTCAGATTTAGTAATGATGCTGTGAAATGCAAAGATGGGTAGCTAAGGATAATGGGTTGTTATATGACCTTGCTGAGATGAGTGATATGAAAATTCATAAGAACCAAAGCCCAAAATTTTGTCTTCAGCAAATATTCTGTTTTATAGACATCAAGGTATTGAACCTTTTTGGACATATATTCATCGCATGTACCCACATAAACAATTTGTATTAAAAAAGGGAACGGACCTGATATGCTGGATCCTTGGACACTGATTATATATGATTAGATCTGAATCTATTGCCAAAATAAAAAGGTTCAGATGCGATTTTGGAGGAGTTGAAAAGATTTTTATTAACAGTCCCCTCACTGCTTACCCTTTAGGTTTCCAACAGCAATTGCTTTTAATCATCGGACTTAATATACTCCAAGGTGCTGAATTCCATGTCAGCTGTAAACATGCAACAAAACATTTACATGTAGGCTTCCTTCAGCTCCTCACATTCAATTCAAGGAGTGAACAATGAAGCAGCACTGCTGTGCAAGATCTAAATTGTGCTGCTGGCAAGAAGATTCTCAAATAACCGTGGATCTCCTGGGAGAAGGAATATTATACTATGGAATAGAGAGTGTTTGCCATACAGCAAGATGGTTGTAGGCTTTTTTCACTCGTCTTTCATTCTGTTTATTTGTTTGTACTGCCACCGATGTCATCTGAAGCCAAGAAATGCAATAAGGTTAAATCTATTGCAGGAAATTATTTTGATCCACCAATTAAATGAACAAGTTCACCTTGCCTATGATATGCCATCAAACATTGGTATGAGCATTTGGTGCAATCAATCTATTACACATCAATTTTATGGCTGTATAATGAGGTTTAATTGCTGCTTTATTAGTCTGACTAATATTAAGTGTCAGTAATTGCTTTGCATTCAACTTGGCTTTCTCATTTAAATTACACATCCAATATTTAACCACAAATGTAGACCTTCTTTTTATCTAATGAATTTTTGCTTTTATCCTTGTGGTACAAGAAAAGACCATTTGGGGTGATTTTCCTCCTTTGTACAAGTTCTCTGGCCCTGAGGAACAGAGGCTGGAAAAGCTAAATGTTGTTCTTGGTAAATGCGCAGGCCTTTGGCGGTTGGAAGGTGAACTTCAAATTTCCTTTGGACAGAAATATAATATGGGTTTTGTCTACTAACGAGTGAATCGCTAAGATGTATAAACACATTTGTAGTCCCACTGAAGTCTATGGGACTACTCGTACGCTTTAAGTTATGCATATGCTTGGGTGAATTGTAGGGCTAATGCTTGCTACCCTGGAGCACACATGAAAAACAAGTCTGGCAGGATGCAGGATGCATTTTGACTGGCAAGCCACAGACCGAATGTTATTGCCAGCTGGGTTTTTAGTGCACTGTTAAAGTCATAGGCTCAGATGCTCAGACATGGAGCTTTAGGAGGCAAGGACTGAGGTTTAATAAATTACTTGGTGCAAGCAATGACGAAACCTTTTGCAGACCCAGTCTTGTTCTGTGGCTTCCTTACATTCACAGGGACTACATTCAGGTGATGAAATGCTGGAATGTTCAAGTTGGCAGCAGTTTTGCCATTTCACTGGGCTTCTTCTGTTTTCCTTTTTTTGTTTGAAATAGACTTCATCTGATTTTGCAGGGATGAGCTCAGCTCACTGAATAGACATTCCAGTTGCCATTAATATCATCTGATCCTCCAGTGACAGCTGGCTAATAACACCCTGCAAGCACCTTATGAGCTAAAATCAAGCTGTATTTTGGGCAAAGAGGCCTAGTACCGGGGTGTGTCATGTGTCTGATTCATATGACATTGGACTGCTGAAATTCTGATCAGGAAAAAGTGGTGACTGAATCAATGACATTTTATTGCATTTTATTCCAATTCTCCTCCTGGATCCATGAAAGAGTTAACATAGCTAGAGACCCTGTGAGAGTCAAATATCCATCACTGGATATCTACTGGACTGCAAACCAATTACTGAAAAAATGTAAGTCTCTTGCAGTTTATACTTTGGTGGTGGTGGGAGTTGCCCTTTTTTTCTTACTTGTCAAGAACAAACCTTTTGGGGGTAATAAAAAAAACCCAAAACTTATCTGTCACAGCACAGGTTTTAAGAGAGATTGCTTTCTGTAAGAGACTTCACCCATATCCTGTTTTCCTTGAGTAATGTACTCATTTTACAAATAGCAAGAGGTAAGAACACATGGACCCAGAGCCTTCTGAAGGTAGGGTTTAAACCTACCAGGCACCTGACAGAAATCTAGACTGCAGCCTTTCAGCACCATTAATACTAGTGTCAACCTTCAGCTGAACAAATGAGGTCAGAAGTATTTATTCTGTGAAAAAAGAAGCCAACCAAACCTCTCAGACTCATCACGACCCACACTCTGAGCACTAACTAGCCTTTATATCAAACAGGGACCTCACACCATAGTGATGGTGCCACTCACATTTGCCATGGTAGCATAATATTTTACAGTACGCACTGAAGAAGCAAGAGATCTGGGCTTCAGGACAGCTTCAGGCTGAATGGTTGAAAACCATCTATTTTCCTGCTCCAGGAGGATATTGTAACCAGTGTTATGGTGCATTCTGGGTGAGAGTACAACCAGGAATGTAAGATCATGGGACAAAGCAGACATCAGGCAAGAGGGAACCTGCCTTATGCCTTGTCTAGAGCATCTGGTGAGGGAAGGGGACACCTGGTGTTTTCATCCCCAGCCCAGAGACTGTTTCTGTTTCTTATCCAAGGATTGATCTCAGTTAAAACATATCCACAGTCCAGAGAGCAGGTGGGACCTTGTGTGTGAGATCTGGGAGCTGAAGCAACTGCAGACTGAGAAGGGCCCGGGATTTTGGTCTTTTACCAAGAAGAGTCCTCTAACCATCTTGGTGCTAAAAGTGATGGACACTGCCATCACATTCTATTTGTTTTCAATTTGTTTTAAATAACCAGTTCTTTCTCATTAGACATGTTTCCAAGAAGCCAAGATCTTGAGCAGCCATTTGCACCTTCTCACTTCTACTGGCTTCCTATGCAGTCATCACAGACATGGTTATCTTGAGAAGCCTTGAAGTTTGTCAAGGTTTCAGAGGCACGTAACTCTCCTCAGCTGACTTCACAAAAAAAATAGACACTTAGCCCTGCATTCCCTTCCTTCCCCTCTCCCGCCCTATCCATGAGTGGAATTTGCAATTACTGTACCCTAGATGTCACATTGTGTTCCCCTACACCAGCAGTCTTGACAGCAGTGTCTGAGAAGCCAGGTGGGACTACCTGCACCATTTTGAGCTCTGCTACCTAACACTGAAAGGCTTCACCATGACAATGAAGGACTTCAGTGTATAGCTCAGTTGACCTGAAAGTTAAAGAATAGCGTTTCAACAGGGCAGACACAAGTAAAATCTTCCTCCTGCATTTTTGTTATTGTTTTTGAGTGCTAAGGCGGCAGATCAGGCCCAGGGAACTGATCTGCTGAGTAAGGAAGTGCCATTTCTACTTACCACTGTTCAGAGCCAAGCTGCATTTTTAAGTGTGGCTGTCAGTCTTTTCGCTGTCGGGTTAAATGAGCAAAGAAACACCCATGGTGATTCTTCCTCATCTGCACTGACTGTCTGTGCTGAGGTCTGGAGTGAGCTTCCCCCATGGCAAGTTGGCAGGGAGTTTATGTGCAAGAGACTAACCCACCTTCCTTGGAAGCAGCAAGCTGAGGTTCTCAGTCAGGAGCAAAAGGCCAGAACAAAAGTCTGAGATTACAGATGGACAAACATTTGCAGCCCTCTGTTGTTTCCTGTTGCTGTATTTAATTTTCTTCAACAGGCATTGGCACACCATTGTAGTCCAGCCCAGGCCAGCTCTATTTCTGACAGGCAGAAGAGGAATGGTAGGGAACCCTTGGCAGGCAGGTGGGAACCCACATCTGCTTTAGATCTCAGCTGCAGCCTGAGCCTTGGACGTTGGACCCTCAGCTGTTCTCTTCAGGGTTAAAGTTTGTTCATACATTGCTCTCAAATTAACCAGGATGATTTTTCTCTTTCCCAAATGCAGATTAACTCTGCAGAAACCCCCAGACCTCAGTAAATAAATCCTTAACTAAGACGAATGCCTCTACTATCTTGCAAAGACCACCTCATCACAATGGCCTGTCATGTACATCACACAAAGTCTAAAGCCTGGAATGGAAAAGCTGGGGCAAGGCTGAGAGGCAGCCTCCTAGATTATGCTGGAAACCATGTAAAAACCTGCATTTGTCAGAGACTAAGGAAGACATCTTTATACATATGTATAAAGATCTTCAACATATAAAGGGAACCTATTAAAAAGTTTGAGAAGGACTTTTTAGCCTGTAGTGACAGAACAAGGAGCAATGGTTTTAAACAGGAGGGTAGATTTAGATTGGACATAAACAAGAAATTTTTTGTGATAAGTATGGAGCGACACTGAAACAGGTTGTCAAGAGAAGTTGAGGATGTGCTATCCCTGGAAGTGTTCAAGGTCAGGTTGGATGGGGCTTTGAGTAACCTGATCTAGTCGAAGATGTCCCTGCTTATGGCAGGGGGGTTGGACTAGATGGTCTTTAAAGGTCCCTTCCCACTCAAACTATTCTCTGATTCTATCTTTTAGGGGAGTTAAAGGCCCTAATATGCTTAAATTCAGACATGAAGGACCCATATTATCAGTATTTATATAACTCTCATCTTGTTCTAGATGCTTAGGCAGTGCCTAAATTAGTGAATTACCCAGAGCCAGGGCACAGACCTTGGCTTTGGAGCTCAGTGTTCCAAACTTCTCCATTCCCAGCCAAGTCTTCAGCCCAGACCAATTATCACTTTCCCAGTCGGTTCCCAGGCATGGTCTGGGAGTTAGCAAGAGCCAGGAACCATTCCCATAAATGAATTTGGATGTGAATGGCTTGTTTTGGAAGCTGAGAGAACTATGGAAGAGGTCAAACCACATCAGGTGGGTTTAGTGGCAGACAACAGATCCCTGAAGTGATTCTTTTAGCAACAAAGATGTGGTTGTAGGAAAAAGGAACTATTAAGTATGAAATCCAGAGAGAAAAAGCTTCTCAGGGCCAGATTCTCAGCTGGTGTAGATCAGTATCAGAGCTGTGTTGGTTTACAACAGCTGAGCAATTACCCCACATCCTTAAAACCAAACTACTGGACAAATGTGGAGCTGCTTATTGTTGCCTTCAAGAGTAATTTCACCCCTCCCTTTCTTCTCCCCCTTCCCTCCATGTCTGTAAGTCTTTACCACTGCACAGTGAAAGCAAATAAACAAGAAAGGTCAAAATCTAAAACCACTCATCCAAGTTAATTAAGTTCAGCCAGCCTCAACTACATCATCTGGTAAGATCTGGCAAGTTGTGTGTGTGTATATGTGTGTGTCTGTGTACATGCATGCCTGTGTATCTCTTCCTCTATTCAGAAAGAATCTTCCAAAAGTGCACCTGCTTTAAAATACATTATTTCCCTGCCTGGCTGTGAGGTTTGTTTTGTTTTATTTTGTTTTTTCCCTTGTCTGTTTCTGTTCTTACAGCTGCTTTCATATTTTTCTCCAACTTCCCATTATTACATTTTCCTCCTTTTATTTATGATGCCTGATTCCCAGTGTACATTATTGCTGCTCTGTTGGTACTTTATTAAATACGATACAGATACTAGAGTGAGAGTGAGGTTTTATGTCCCACACATGGTGTGTCGTAATTGTGGCATTTTTACTTTCCATTAAGAAGTCTCTCCAGGAGGGGAGGATGAAGGACTCAGTTCATTACTTCATAAACCAAAGAAGAAACCCCAGACAAGCTTGATGAGTTGTTAAGTAGTCTTTAAAGAAGTCTTTAAATCAAGATTAGATGCATTTCCTAAAGAGACTCCCTAGTTCAACTTCCAGTTACAGGTCTGAAGGAGGGATCACTGGTTAAATACTGTTTCTTGCAGTATAGAAAAAATCAAACAACATTAAAATAATGTTTTTTTCTGTCCTTCAAATTTATGAGAGTGTAATTAGAAGATAGAGGTTTTAGCTAGCCAGACAAAGTCAGAGTAAAACTTTAAACATCTCCATGATGAAAAGATAAATTTCCTTATCGAAATCTTGGGTTTTTTGGGACAAATGACTCAGGAAAAACTGAGCATAGGCTGAGCATAAGAAATAGTTTTCTGGATCTGTAGTTTTTCTTCCTAGAATCTGACTGATTGTTTTCTGGGAACCCTTCCTTCTCTGCCACTTTTGAACACTTTGAAATTGTAATGTTATGCTAGTTTTGGCTGGGGTAGAGTTAATTTTCTTCATAGTATGGGACTAGTATGGGGCTATGTTTTGGATTTGTGCTGGAAACAGTGTTGATAACACAGGGATGTTTTCCTTACTGCTGAGCAGTGCTTGCACAGAGCCAAGGCCCTTTCTGCCTCTCACCCCACCCCACCAGCGAGCAGGCTGGTGGGGCACGAGAAGTCAGGAGGGGACACAGCTGGGACAGCTGATCCCAACTGACCCAAGGGCTATTCCATACCCTATGATGTCACTTTTAGCATATAAAGCTGGGGGAAGAAGAAGGAAGGGGGGGAACGTTTGGACTAATGGCATTTGTTGTCCCAAGTAACCAACCATTACTTGTGTTGGAGCCCCATTTTCCTGGAGATGGCTGAACACCTGCCTGACGATGGGAAGTAGTGAATGAATTCCTTGTTTTACTTTGTTTGTGTGCGGGGCTTTTGCTTTAGTTATTAAACTATCTTTATCTCAACCCACGAATTTTCGCAGTATTACCATTCCGATTTTCTCCCCCGTCCTGCCGGGGGGGTGGGGAGAGAGCAAGTGACTGCGTGGTGTGCAGTTGCTGGCTGGGGTTAAACCATGACAAATGTATTTTGTGTCCACATAAGGACACTCTTACCCCACCTTTACTGTTCATTTATGGAAATTTCTGTGCAGTGTTGCTCTGTTTAGCATGTCAGAGGCTAAGCACTGAGGAGGGCTACAGGACTTTCAGCTACATCAGTGCTAGTCTCCTGGCATTACTAGAAAACAGGAATGACAATAAAATGGGGTGCTGCTTCTCTGGATATTTCTTTTCCCGCGATGAGCACCAGACCCAGTCAAAGGCAGATGGGTGCTCAAGAAAACAGACTGCTTCGGGCCATAAAATGGCCATAACCTTGATTATTTCATGCATGCTGGAGCCCTGGCAAGGCAGAGCCTCTGTTGGGAAGCAGTTCCTTTTTGAATTTTGGCCACTGCCCCTGCTCACCTTCCCCTGGACCAATTTGCATCTGAGGACTTTTCCCTAGGTCTCTGTCCCAGCTCTGTATTTTCCTCTGCCTCTCTCCCTTCTGCAACAGAAAAGATCCAGCTGTGGCCTGATCCTAGTTCTTCCTCCTTCCTGGCTAAAATTCTGAGAAGGTGTGAATGCTGATGGTGTTCATGGCGGGGATCAATAACTGTATCTTCTTGCCATGGTGGGACAGTCCATTCTTTCCCTGCAACTCCCAGACCACAATTCTAGAGACATATGAAATATTAATGTGAAGCTTGGGATTCACACATAAAACCAGAGTGAAACAGTCAATAAAAATACTAGCTGAGCAATCAGGATGACCTTTCTGGCTCCGGTGGCATGAAATAAATTTGCAATGAGAAGAGGCCTGGTACCAGTTGAACAATTTTCTTAATTTCTTTACATTTCTTTACATTTCATTTCTTTACATTTATAGAGCCTTCCCTGTAAGTACTGCTGTCAGTGTGCATGTGTGAGCCAAAGAAAGAAGGCAAGAAAGGACAGACAATGACAATCACATATTTACCTGCTGCCCCTTTTACTCACCCTTTGTTGTGTGACATTTCTTCATTTAGAGAGGGACGGATCCACATCTAAGGAAGGTAATATTGGAGGAAAAACTAACCAGTACACTTACAAATAAAATCCCCAGAAATAAGGGCTCAAAACATTGATCTCTAGAGACCAGCTTAGTCTCTTGTGAAATATCAACGCAATCACTAAGACAGGATGGGAATTTGTGTTTGTGGGTATAGACTGGATTTGGTTGAAACCACTGAGGTGCTTTGAAGTTCTTAAAATTGCTATTGTTAAATAAAGTGACTTTATATCCCTCATGTCATGGATGGAACAACGAGATGGGGTTTTCTACTTTCTTGTAGCGAATTGGCTTACCGGTATCCCCCAAGTTTACCCACCTGTCCTGAAGGAAAGAAGGAAGGAAATCTAACTTTGGTATTCCCAAGACAACTCAGAGAGGGAGACGTTGACATTGCGCAGAGAAACCAGAAGCCAATATGCAACCACTAAGTCCCATTGATTTCAACGTCCGAATACCTTTGATGATCTCTGCTGGTTCCCAGCTCTATGTGCGAGAATATGATTTCAGCCACTCTGTATTTAGCCTATCAAACGCAGTGATTTCTTTCTGAATCATTTCAGTCATCCATGTGTAACGTTCTGCAACTGACTGGAGAATCTCTCTTCTTTACTTCCTTCCCCTTTTTTTTTCTCCTTTCGTCTCCCATCTCCCTATAGATACATTTCCTCCAAGTAGAATTCACTTTTTAAACACTTTAAACACCTTAGGAAGTCTCTTGCTAAAACCTGTATCCAAACAAAACATTTGTGTGAATCAGCAGGGGTAACTGGAGCAGTGAACGCCAATACCACCACAATTTCAGTGAAAAAACACCTCCTCTATTTGCCAGCTCAAATCTTCTTGCAACTTGTGTGCTTTTAATAGAGAAGCACCTGTGTCTGATGTGTTCTGAAAGTTGTGGGTCTGATAACTGGATCCTTTTCTGAAAGCCATGATCAGGCATTTGCTCAAATAGGACAAAATGAAGTTTCAGACGCAGGGTCAAGAATTAAGGTTTTTGATTTAAGCAAAAATCTACCAAGGACCCCAAAGCAGACAGCAATGCAAGCTCCAGAGCCCACAGAAATGGTGGAGAATGAATCCAGTCCCTGTACAAGTCTGCAAACTATTTAGAGGAGGTGGTAATATTTGCTATGTTGTTGTCAGCCCCTTCGCCAGTTATCAGCAGCAGAACTGCAGCTGTCTGCTGAATAACACATTTGTTTATACAGTAGATTGAGAATATTTGTGCGCGCCGCAAACTCCTTGGGGGTATAAACAATGTGTTTCTGAAGAGGCCCAGTGTCATTAGAATAATCAAGACTTGTAGTATGATAAACAGAGTCACAAACAGAAAGTACTACATAGACTCTTGAGTGTGGTATCGTATTCGGTGTCAAGTCCTGAGGATGATCTGTTCAAACTGCTTTTCCTGTGGCGCAGATGCAGGTTGCTACATGCTTTACAGAGGAACCAAGGGGGAGACATGGTCATGGTGCATTTTTGATAAGACCTTGTCAGCAGCATGCTGGCAGGTAGTAGAAATCTCCTTTTCATTTCAAAAGACCCAAATCTTTTTACCTATGCAAACTATGTGAAATCTACCACAGTGGAAGAATGTCCATTTTCAATACCAAGGAGACCAGACCAAGTCCAAGTTCCCATTGTGGTATATTTATATTGTCCTCATAGTCTGTATCAAGGATACTGTTCCATTTCAGCTACTTTATATGAGTTAATTGTGTCTACAGCAGTCAAGACAGTGACCATCTAATGTAGGCCAGGCAAACACACTGCAGAGTGTTTGGTCTGGATATTTGCAGTGTCCCAAAGGCTGTTTCTGTGGTCCTGTGACAGTTATTAATTTTGTGAGTGTCCTTTTGAGTACAAAGGGTGCAAAATAGCGAGAGGGATGTGTTGTAGTTCTGTGCAGTGGTTCTTTTTCATACCATAGTTTAGCCCCATGTAAAAGCATTGCAGGATGCTGAGCTTGACTGAGGGCAAATGGAAGTGTTTGAGAGTGAAAATCCTCAGGGTATGGTGTTGGGAAAACTCTCTTGGGTAGGAGTAAAACAGCAACAACTTCTGGAATCGACCCTGGAAAGCATCATCTTGTCAGCTGTGGGTTTACTGTGGCTTGCTTAGGAAAGGGATCCTAGGAGTGAACAAGCTGTGAATACTCTGAAGACAATCAGGTCATGGCCAAGCTAACAGTGGAGGCATACTCTTAAAGATTTCCCTTGGAAAATCAAGACTTATAGACTTCCCTTGGAGTTAGTGTGGGTTATATGATGAAATTAGGCACATCTTCAGAAACGGCTAAATGGGACTTAGCCCTGATTTCCCTGTCTCTTGAAAAGTAGAACATACATAGAAATCCCGATGAAAAAATGGCCTTCTTCCACAAAAGTGCATGGAGGATTCCGATTTAGGATTAAATTGGCTCATGAGCAAAAGGAGGGAAACAATGGGAAAAAGGAAAGTTACAGTGATGAGAAGGTAGTAAAGTTACAGTAGAAGAGCAGAGGCATTACTGAAACTGTGTTTTGATGGCAGCCACAAAGAGGAGTAGCGCACCAATCCCAGTCCTATTATTTCAATACCATAGAGCAAATATTGCCTGCCTCCTACTTCACCAACTGTATCGTGGCATTAACTGTTCATATATCTGTCATTATATAGTTGCTATGAGAACAATGAACTGCAAAGGTTCATTATAACACTGTCATTTTATTATTTTTCAAATAGTAGGACCCCAGGTGTGTGGCATGAACCAAACACATGCATTTTACACATGCATCTCTTTGGTGCTGATAACTTGGGGAGTTGTTAAGATCAGTGCGGCCACAATGAGTTGGTCAAGAAGGAAGAAAGGAAGAAAACCAGACAAAAAATTAGTAAAAACATGCCTAGGGCTTTTGACTTCTTGACTTCAGTCTCCTTCTCACAGCACTGTGATGAGTGACAGAAGTTCTCTGAAGCCTGTTCATTCTGTTTTATTCCTTCTGTCCTTTTTTTCCTCTTCACTGAACTCAGGTTTTCCCTCTGAAGGTTAAAGATCTCTCCTTAAGTGTATTGCATCTGTTCACTTGTAGAAACACCACGTTCTCAAAATTCATGTGCAGCTAATTAACTTTTCTCTGTCTCCTTCTCCTAGTCTCACTCCATTCCTTTACTCCTCTCCCATTCTTCCCATCGCCTGTCCAGAAAACAAAAGGCAGCATTCAAAGACTGTAGAAATTCTGGCAGGAAAATGGTCAGATGAATGCCATAGTTGGTCTGCTATATTCAGTAAGAGAAGTATCCATACAAAATAAAATATAAACCTAATCTAATTCAGAGTTTCTTCTCCAACACTCTCCAAGAGCTGATGCCTGGATAAAAGACACAGTGAGAGGAGAGTAATTGTTCAATTATACTTCCAAGACTCTAGTATTCGCAAATCCCACTATCCACCTACCTGCATTGCCCAAATTACATCTTGTTTTTCCTCCACATTTCTAATACTCGACATACTTCAGATCTATTCTCCTTGTTCAGTGTCATATCTTTTTACTCCTTTGATCTGTACCATCTAATCCTTGTGAGGCAAAGTGGAGGGGTTACAGAAGACATCTACAATTTGTAGATGTTTTCCCTATTTTTTCTATTAAGTTTCTGTGCAAATCTGGTCAAACTATTTCTGTAACAGCTCTGTTCACCATGCAGGCTCATGAAATGGCAAGGACTGGTGTGCACCATGGCCAGCGAACATTGGTTCACATTTCAGGAAAATGCTGCTGTCCTTTCCTTGGTGGCTGAAATAATCTGAATATATTGTCTGTCCCAATCTCTTTATCACATGTGTCTGCAAGAGCAGAGGCACACAGGCAAAAATAATCTTGCAAATTTGAGATGCTATCCCAGTGGTCTGCTGCTTCACCTGTTTGCACTGGGGCATGTGTAGGTTTTGAACCTGCACCAACTGGATGTGGAAGCTGACCAGAAATGAACCAGCTCCTGTCCACAACTTCAACTGCAGATGGATACCAGCATGACTCTTTAGGAAGGTGTGGCTACAGTTAAACTAAACTAAACAGGTCCAGGGTACTTTTCTCAGTGTTGACCCTCAATCACACACACTGGTACGTTGCTAACACAGTCCCTGCCATGATTTTGACTTCTAATTCAGACAATTGAAATTGTTTTATCTTCTCCAAATGTCCACACACATGTAACCAAAAGTAACCACCTAATCTGAATTCCAGAAATATGTAGCCTGGGGACTTGCACCCAGTACTTCCCAAAGGGAATGCATCTTGTTGGAAGATGTTTCATTTGAATGTTTGGTCTGCCTGAATAACAGAGTTGTCCAAAATAATGGATACAATAAGAGTGAATGTGAAGGCACGAGGGGTTTAGGATTTTTTTCCTATCCTGCCTATCAACTAGCTTTGTTCTGGACAATAAATATATCATCCTGTGCCTTAGATTCCATGTCTTTTAGAAGGATACAATATTCATCTGGTTTAAAGTCCTCATATCCTCCCCAGACTACTGTTATGTATGTACAGAGTAGGAAACACGTGTGGGTAAACTCTTATAAGAAGTAAACAATAAAATGGAAAAAGGGTTTCGGGGTGTGGAATGGGGAAAAGGGGGAAAGTTTGGATCCCACTTTTTCACATCCGTCAGTGGTAAAACACCTGCACAGTCATTTCAATTAGACAGCTGCTGCACCAGCTCCTATGCATAAGAGCTGTATAGCCAAATGAGTTTGTGCTGACCTAAATTCCCCTTGTGCTGTCACCAGCTCCCTTATTATCAACACAAGATGGTTCTTGTGTTTTCCCCAACTTCTGTCCTTCCATCCTTCCATTACTGGTGGCAGGTCATTTGCTGCACAGATGTTTCTCCCAAGCCATTGCAAGGTTATTTTTCAAGTGACTTCTTCCAGCAGATGTTCCCCGGTTCCTAGGTGTGCGTGTTGTCCTCTCCACTGAGCTGAAACTCAGCAATGCACTTGACATATTGCAGTGCTGCTGTCTCTTTGAGCTGGAGGGTCTGCAACATTGCACATCACTGACATCTCTTTGCTCCTGCCAGGCTGCTTGGTGACAGTTTTTCTCAGCAACAGGTCTCCCTGCTCCTCTCCTTGCTGGTTCTTCAGATTACAAACTCACTACCTGGGCTGCACAAAGCAGCTTTCTGTGGTGCCTGAAATGAACTTCTATAATTGCTGTGGAGTGTGTGCCCAAAAGAAGAATTAACTTCACCTATTATTCAGGCAGCCGAGTCCTATTTCCCTGTAGAGGCAGAGAGGAAAGCCAGATGCAATAGCTAAAGGACATCTATAAGGTAGTGTTTTGAATACAAGACCTTCTTCTTCCCTTTACCTGGGGAGTCAAGGTCATGTAACCAGGTACAGTAGGAAAGCTGAATAAACCACTGAGTGCTTCCCCTCAGAGCCTATAATCTAAGCACACCTTAGGTCCTGAGGTAAATGAGTAAATATAAGTATTTCACCCTGTTTTCCTCTGTAATCTCTGTTTTCCTGTACAGTTTAGATGCTTTCCTAGCTTTCATCTTTTGGCGTCAATTTAACTTTTTTTTTTAAACGTTGCAGGGGTGCAGACTGGCTTGCACTGACAGCCCTGTTTGGTTCAGCTAATATCTGGGCTAGCTTTAGCCTCAGGCTATGGAACAAATCCTTGCAAGCCCTCTGTGAGGCAAAATGATTAGCAGAATCTTTAATTATTATTATTTTAAAATGTATACTATATATTGAACTGAAAGAAACAGCAAGCTGTATTTAATAAGAGAAAGAGAAAGAAGGAACTGTGTGAAGAAATTTCCTCTCCCCACCCCTTCCCCTCATTTCTGCCATCTGAACTCTTTTCCCATAGTCTCTTATTCAGGTGGCCATGAGCAGAAAAAAGATGGAGCCAAATCCTCGAAATGGCTCTCTGTAGATAGACAATCTTGGGCCATAATGGGAGCAGGACTATAGCTAAATGGGTGCTGCCTATTAGTACTCAGCTGAAGTAGGTAACAATATGAACATGATTTTGCTGCTAATTGTGTCTATGTCAAGGAAAGACAAACTGGCTCCTGAGAATGTGTAAGGGCAGAGAGCCTGTGTACTTGGCGTATTTCACCAGAAAGCAAAGGTTGCATCTCCTGTCCCCAGCAGCCTGCTGGCAGCAGCAGGCACAGCAAGCTAGTTCTTTGTGGCTTTTCTTCCAGTTCTCTGTCTCAGAGGCACCTTCATTTTATTTCTTCCCTTCATGTTGAAGGCGTAGCTCTCTCCTCATCCTTGGATCAGCAACACTGAGTATTTTAGCTCCTCACTGCTGAGCCACAGCAGAGGATAAAGGAACTTGTGTGTTTACTACCAGGCAAGCTTGCAGAAGTGGGACCAAGGCAAATCTCCTGCTAGATATTTTGGCTACATCACTAAGCTAAGCAGTGTCAGGATCAGCTCTCTGTCCCTGAGGCCAGCTGGCACAGTCCAGCTATTTCCTTAGTATTAAACAACCTTACCTCCAAAATAAAAAGCCAATTCCAACTTGCCTACTGGGGACAGTGCCTGGTGCATGCTGGCTCCTGAGCTGTGCCTGGGAATTGTCTGGGACAGTGTTAGCTAGCCTGGATCAACAACATGCCAGGGACCATCTGACTAGTCACAGAGACTGTCAAATCCTAGTATTTGCTTCTGTGCAATGGTACTGGTTTGTTTACTGGCACAGACAAAGCCCATGCAGATATGCATATACACGGATCCACACACATATGCATGCATTGGTGGGTAAGCATATGGAATTTCCTAAGCAAGTACCTCCACAGCCTCACCCCTTTCCCATCAGCGTGTTGAAGTCATGCTGCTCAAATATGAGTGAGCAGTTGTTTTTATAGCAGGTTTTGCATATTGTTGACTACTTGATTTCATTGTTGCTGATTTTTTCCTTGTAATTTACAATATTGGTGCCTACTGTTTTACGCAGATCCATTTTACACCTTTATGAATCTTTATAATGGCTAGAAGGATGAATGTGTTTTGGAAGTTAAGACAGCAAGAACTAGGATAGCCTGAATGCCAGCACTCCACCATGAACTACAACTTGATCTTTCTCAAAAAATGCAGGTAAGGAAAGGTAAATAATGCCTGCTTAGACAGATGCAAACAGATGCAAGCTTGCATTTTAAGCTGGTTAGACATGAGCCAGCTGCTCCCCACAGTCTGATCTGCTGATGGACACCAACATGATCTGAGATTGCATTTCCATGGCAGCAAAAGCCAGTCTGGCTAGATCTATATTAAAGAAAATCGAACGGAGCTGAGTGCAGCGTGAGCCTGTGCCCCTTGTCATCTGTATTGGTACACTTAGCATAGCTGTCACTGTTTTGATCCAAGTCAACCAGCACACTCATTGCCTGTTCATAGTTCAAGGCTAACATGAAAGAGGGATTTATGCCAGTAAACTATTCTTTCTGGTGTGGTAAGAAAGTTCAATTGCACAGGTGTA
>VZTL01052011.1:18981-33362 GCA_013400535.1 Scopus umbretta | reverse complement strand
TCGGTGCTGAAGGCCTCGTGCCTGCCGCTCAGCTTCCTGCTCTTCGTGCCCGCCGTGCTTCTGCTCCTGGGCCCGCCGCCCGCCGCCGAGGCCGCCCACGAGTTCACGGTCTACCGCATGCAGCAGTACGAGCTGGGCGGGCAGCCCTACGGTGAGAGACTGGCGGCCCGGCCGGGCGTGGTTCGGCCACCGGCCCTTGCGCCAGGCCTCGGGCCTGCGGGAGGGCGAATCGTCACAGCGGCCCCCGGTGGGGCCCGGCCCCGGGGAGGAGGCCGGGGTAGGCCGCGAAGCTGCGGCGGCCCGGGGAGGCTGCAGGAGCGCTTGGAGGGCCCGGGGAGGCTGCAGCCGGGCCCGGACCCGGGGGGGGGGTGCCCCTAGGGCGGGCCCGTCCGCTGGAGTTTTGCGTGATCACGTCCTGCGTGATGACCGGCAGGTGTCCAGGGACCCTGCTGTGTGCTGGCAGGCTCCTGTCCGTGGGCCGAACGCCCTGCGTTTCGAGTAGTCCAGCTGCAGCCCTCTTGCATACTGGGGAGCTTGGTCGTGAGCCCAGTCTCGTTCTCTTGCCTTTGACCCCTCTGTCGGCAGGTTGGTGGTTCTTTGCTTTTCAGCTTCTCCTTCAGTCTCAGCGGTGTCTGTGGCTCCAGTGTCTTCTCATTTGGGAGTCCTCTCTCTTACAGTTCTTCCTTTATGTTATGATTGACCTCCAGTTCCTCTGTTCTGTTGCTTCTAGGCTGCTGACTGTGCAACACCTTTCTTTGAATCAGAAACGCAACCTGTTCTGTGAAGCATTGAAGTGTTGTAACCCTTAGCCTCCACCCCCCCTGTACTCACTGACCCAGAATCAAGTGTTGCTTCTGAGTCTTCTGCAGATACTTTATTCCAGATCAGGGCATGCATTCTGTCCGTGAGTGACTCTTTCTGCTGCCTGTTTTGTGGCCTAAGCTTCAGGCTTCTGCTAACAGTCTGGCATTACAGCCCCACATTTATTCTGTATAGTCCATGAGACTCAGTCTCTAGATCTTCTTCATAAGATCAAACACCGGTAGAAGTTATGAAATGCCAGCTATACCTGCATGCTTTGTAAACACTACGGATGCTGCTGGGGCTTCTGAATGTCTGAAATTATTTCTGGGTTCTTCCATCACAGTTTCTCAAAATGTGTCCACGTCTTGAGACCTCTATTGTTGAGAACCTCGCTAGATCCGAGGTAGGCTCTCTCACGGGAGTATTAAGCTCTCTCTTTTCTCATGTGGTGGTAAATCGTTGTTGGCAGGCTTAACGGGGACAGCAGGCATGTGTTTCAGCTGGCTTTGACTTTGGTTGTCAGAGTGTTCTCTCTAGCCAAGTGCTCACAACATAGTTTGGAGTATTTTGTGAACTCTCGGAAAGCCACACATTGTTTTTTTAAGATGCATGCAATTAACTTTTAATGCCGTTTCTTTTTCTGGAGCCTTTTAGCTTGGTGGATTGTGTATTTCCTTTGTTCCTTGCCAGCCCCTTTGGGTAGCTGATGTTCCTGTTCCATGTGTGTACTGAGGCCAGATGTCCTTCAGGATAAAAGCTGTTTGTTGTTCCAGATCCTCATATTCCTTTCCAAAAAGACCGAATAGAGATTGCTGCTGAGCCTTTTCTTGCAGGGGGAAGAAGAGTTATTGTCAATGTCAGCCACAGAGCAACTGAAGAACAACTTGGACTTCCTCTATTAGATTGTAAATTAATTATTATTAAACAGCTCTCTGTAGAGGAACTACAGGAAAGCAACTCGTCTTGCCGTTCTGTCAGAAAATACTGTTGGGTCTGCTCTGCTTAGATGTCAGTGGGTTGTGCTGGGAGCAGAACTCTGGATCCACTGTTTGCTGTGTTTACACATCGTTGTTTTGGGAATGGTGGAGGAGTTATCCCCATTATGGGTTGGTTTTCTCTGAAATGGGGAGGGGAACTGCTGTTAATATTTGTTTGTTATACAGCGTAGGAGCTCTCTGTGGAGAATTTGGACTGTGCCTTAACTCTGTTTTTTGGTATATGGCCCTTGCTGTATATATGCTGTTTCTATGTGGTGGAAGTACAGGTTTTTCTTGTTTAGATGATTTGACCTTTGATGAGACCAAATGAATGTTAGAGTTAAGTTAAACCAGGTTCAAATCAAACCTTTAGCCACCTTCCTACTTGGCATAGACTGAAATGTCATATGAAGCACCTTGCTCCTTCCCTGGCTGCTTGGGGACGCAGTGTGATGAAGACTTTGATGTAGGTTCCAGAGTTATAGAAGAAGAAATTGGATTTGTAGCATTACAAATTGTAAGGTAGATTTGAATGTCTCTCTTTACACGAGGTGTCCTTGTGGTCATCTCTTGGAAAATGCTGGAGCTGCTGGCAAGCCTCCAGACTGCTGTCCTCCCAAAGGATTGCGTTTTCACGTGGGGCGATTTGGTATGCTGAGGCTGAGAGTAGGAGAGAGCGAGCAGTTAGAAGCAGCCTGCTCGTCTGTCATTTTTCTCAGCCACGGCAACATCCCGGTGGGTGAGCTAGCACAAGCCTTTGGGTGGACATGGGGTAGTCTTGTGTCATTTCACAGAGTGGGTCTGCACAGCTCGCATCCTCTGCTTGCAGACGTGATCCTACAGCTGGAGGGTGCAGTAGGCTGCAGAGCAAGAGGCCAGGCTTTCTCCACACGTATTGCTGTCTGCAGGTGTTAGGTGCAGGCAGGCAAACAGGTAGCCTGCGTGGTTGTGGTGGGAAGGTAGATGGGAAGGTGGTTGAGGCTGTGTAGGGCTGGAGTAAGGGGAGCCTGGCAGGATATGGCTGCACAGATGCTGGTCTGATGGATGCAAGGACAAAACACAGCTCTCTTCCTTCGTGGACAAGGGGGAAGAGATGAACTTAGCTTTCTGCGGGTCGTGGCTGCTCTGAAGTTCATCAGACTGTCATCAAGACTTGTTCTGAGAAGGAGCTAGGCTCGAGCAAAGGGTATGTGATGAAATAATTTACAAAACCTCTTGCCGTTCTCTCCTCGCAGGCACCAGGAGTGCAGTGCTTAACACAGAAGCCCGCACTGTAGAAGCGGACGTCCTGAGCCGCCGCTGCGTCATGATGCGGCTGGCGGATTTCTCCTATGAGCAGTACCAGAAGGCTCTCCGCCAGTCAGCTGGTGCTGTGGTGATCATCTTGCCGCGATCTATCTCTTCTGTCCCACAGGATGTTGTAAGGGTAAAAAAAACCAACGTTCCCTTTCTCTTCCGATGGGAGATGTCTTTGAGAGAGGGAGACAGGCTTGGGTTGCTGTAGGGCTGAAAGGTCCTGTTGTAACGCACAATAAATCATATTCTAATTTTAAAACTTGCCTTTCCCTCTCTGCTTTGGATGTTAATTTTTGTCTACCCTCTTGCATATTTAGTAGGTGCTAAGTTTGTGTGTCACTTAAATCCTCAGCAATTCATGGAGATAGAGCCGGAAATGCTTGCTATGGAAACCATTGTGCCAGTCTACTTTGCGGTGGAAGATGAAGAGCTGCTGTCTATCTATGAACAAACACGGGCTGCTTCTGCATCGCAGGGTTCTGCCTCGGCTGCAGAAGGTGAGTTCTGACAAGTGAAGGAAAGGTTTAGAGGAAGACTGTCCTGATCCCGCCTCTGGGAGCAGCCTGCTTTGTCATTGTGCACCAGGAACCGGTGTTTTGTTGCCTGCATGTTTATTCTGTCTTTGTTAAGGTGCTTTGAGATTTAATGGAAGAAACACACAGTATAAGGGAGAGTAGTGCTTGACTATATTTGGAAATACTGTTACATGGAGTGAGTTCTTAGCTTCACACCGTTCCAAGTAAGATGTAAAGCAAAACTCAAGTTAAAAACAACACTGAAGATGTTCAGTGACTACAGCGTGCTGGTAGAAGCTGAAGCGTTTTGTCTGGCCACAAGTCAGTTCAGTGCTTCCGTGTATTCCCCTGTAAATAGCTTTACTGTCTTACTGAGCTGCTGCTTGTGGTTAACTTTAGGACTGCTGGAGAACAGTTTTTGTTCTAGCCAGCTCAGAATACTGGGATTTCAGGACAGAATGAAAATGCAGGGACACTGAGATTCCCTGTCAATGCATAAACAAAAGCAACAAGTGAAAAGGCTTAAATGGTTTAAAGCTGGTCTCTCCGGAGCTCAATTAGTAAGGGGAAAAAAAAGGGGGTGAAACTTTCCCAGGTGTTCTTTTTTTTTTTTTTTTGTTCAAGTTCTGCTGCACACGGCAACTGCCAACGGCTTCCAGATGGTGACCAGCGGGGCTCAAAGCAAAGCCATCAATGACTGGCTCATACCCAGCGTGGAGGTGAGTCGTGTATGGATTCAAACTGGCAACATTGATGGGATGCCTTCTTTTATTGGGACTTCATCAGACATTTGGGCTGATAGGGGAAGTCAGAGGAGTCTCAGCCAGGTAAGTGGCTGAAGTCCTCAGAACTGAGGCCACTGCAGACTCGGTAGGTGTGTAGAAGTCAGGCTGTCTTTGTACAGGTGCACAAAGGGCGATGCTGAGTGATACTGATCTTTCCTCTGCAGGGAAGGCTTACAGGGCTGGGTGGAGAAGACCTGCCCACTGTTGTGATAGTTGCCCACTATGACTCTTTTGGAGTGGCTCCGGTGAGTAGTCTTTCTTCTTGCAGCTCTCTGTTCCTGTCTGTGTGTTCCTGTCTATTTTTTTTCCCATGTGGCCTCTGCACCTATGTTTTTTTTAATTAGCCTTAAAGACATGGGGCAGTTCTAAGTGGAGCATGGTGGTGTGCTCTCTTGAAGGCTGTTCTGGTATGTGAGAATAAGTGTAGGGTTGTCACCTTGTCTCTGTCCCACTTTGTCCTGCAGTGGCTGTCGCATGGTGCTGACTCCAATGGCAGCGGTATCTCAGTGCTACTGGAACTAGCCAGGCTGTTTTCCCGGCTCTACACCTACAGGCGTACCCATGCTGGGTAAGAAACTGCCCTATTCTTCACTGAAGGTGTGTAGCTGAGAGCAGATAAGAAGGGCTTTTGCTCCAGACCTGCAGAGTGCTACAAGCATGCTTTTACTTCCTTTGCTCTGTTGTGCTTCCCTCCGAGTACAGCTGCTGGTAATGGCCACGCTCCTTCCTTTGGTTTCTTTGCTGTAGCTCTGCTCAAGCTTGGGGACGAGTGGAGGGAATGATGTGGGAAGTAGATTCCATACTCGAGCACTGGGAACTCCCCCCCTTTACTCGTGTCCTGCCATTATCTTGGTATGTGGCATGTAAGAAGCATTTGTTAATGGGCAGTTTGCCTTGAATGTAGGTGCTAGCTGTTGGGATTTTACCGCATCTTCAAGGCCGAGTAAGGAGTTCTGTAGCCGTGGAGTGCAGTGGGCTAATACTTTTCCATCTTCTTTGGCGGGCAGGTATAACTTGCTGTTCTTTGCTTCTGGAGGTGGCAAGTTTAATTATCAAGGAACCAAGCGGTGGCTGGAAGACAATTTGGACCACACCGGTGAGTAAGGGGCTGGCATTCCAGCATGTTCTGTGGCAAGGCCTCTGTTAATACGACAGTGTTACATGTTTAGTATGTCAGCCCTCCTGTGAGAATTTCCTTGTGCGGGCCTTGCTTTTTTGGGATGGAAATGCCAGCACAAAACCTAGCAATAAAGGTTTGGATTTTTCTATTCCAGATTCCAGCCTGCTGCAGGACAACGTAGCATTTGTTCTCTGCCTTGATACTCTGGGCCGAGGCGATAGCCTTCATCTCCACGTCTCAAAGCCTCCCAAGGAGGGGACCTTGCAGCATGCATTTCTGAGGGAACTGGAGATGGTAATGAAAAGCATTTTAGGTAGATGGGAACTTGGGACTTGCTACGGGGAGCTGCAGCTCTGCAAGAGAGGAAGGAAGGAAGATGTGAAGAAAGGGC
Source organism: Scopus umbretta (assembly GCA_013400535.1). Lineage (NCBI taxonomy): Eukaryota > Metazoa > Chordata > Aves > Pelecaniformes > Scopidae > Scopus > Scopus umbretta. Next base: position 27,474 of record VZTL01052011.1, on the reverse strand, counting down.
GTGCCATTGAAATATTTCATGTCTTTTGTACGGTCACTTGATTTGCGGTGCCGACACATCCTCATCTCGCGGTCCCAAATGAAGCAGACTAGATCTGCTGCGTTTTCCACTGCATGCACTTACGGCTTGTTGCTTGCAAAAACTATCCTGTAATGACGTTAAAACAGTTTTTTAATGTCAGTAACTGCACCTTACAGGTGGAAATGTAGTTACCTCCTGGAACACAAAAAAAATGTGTCTAGGTGGACTGGGCAGTGCAAGATGGGACTATGCAGTGGGCAGCATTGACACCCTGGATGGTTTGTCCTTTCCCTCAGGTTGTTGCCAGCCAGTTCCCAGAGGTGAAGTTTTCCATGGTGCACAAGAAGATAAACTTGGCTGAGGACATGCTGGCATGGGAGCATGAGCGTTTTGCAATCCGGCGCTTGCCAGCGTTCACCATCTCCCATCTGGAGAGCCACCGGGACAGCCTGCGCAACAGCATCATGGATAGGAGGTTAGAAGCCGTAGGGAAGGCTGTGGCTGAAATCTCGCCCGTAAACACAAATCGGCCTCGTGACTGCTCGTGCTGTTCTGATGGTCAGAGGATGGGTGAAAAACCACTGCTGGGCTCTGGGTTCAGGCTCATGCTTGATGCAGTGAAAAAGGGTGGCTGCTAGGGGAAGCCAATCCCATTGACAAGCCCATAATCCCCTCTTTAGGGCACGAATAGACACTAAGGCACTGACCAGGAATACCAGGATCATTGCTGAGGCTTTGACGAGGGTCATCTACAACCTAACAGACAAGGTAAGAGCTGCCTGTCACGCAGTGCTAGCCGGATTTGTCTGGCCCAACCAAGCTTGCTCTCACCAATAGCCTGGGTTATTTTTTTTTGTCCTTGCAGGGAGCACCTGCAGATCTGCAGATCTTCACGGATCAGATGGTGAGCAGAGCGCATTTTTGTAACCTGTGGGAAGAAGGAATCGAGAGTCCGGGAGAAAGGTCTGGTCTCAGTGTACGCGTGGTTGACTCCCTTTCTTTGGTGGTATTTTTCTGCAGCAGATCCAGCAGGAACAACTAGAATCAGTGATGGACTGGCTGAGCAGTCAGCCCAGGGCTGCCCAGCTGATTGATAAAGACAGCACCTTCCTCAACACCTTAGAATATTACATGGGTCGCTACCTGAAGGATGTCAAACAGCATCATGTAAAGGCAGACAAACGGTAAGAAAAGAGATGAAAGAACCAGCCAGGGCATGCAAACTGGCTTCCCCCTCCCATGAATTTTGTCTCTGAGCTGCAGCTTTTCTGGCTTCTTAGCATGTAGCTGGAAGTGATTGCTCTTTTCTGCTCTCCTGTCAGTTTTGGTTCATGCTCTCTGTTCTCCCAGAGAAAGCTCTTTGTCATTCCTCACAGCACAGTAACGAGTCCCAGCTCTGTCTGAAGAGCTGGTTTTTTCACTGTTTTGGTTCCACCATTCCGAGTGCCGCTTCTCTGTGAATGCAGGAAAAGGCTGAGGTCCCCTAGAAAGCTTTCTTTAATTGCAAAAAGGCAGCTTCCATCCTGTGTAACCTGCTTGGGTTGAAGCAGTTTAATGAACCCAGTGAGGTGTCTCCCGTGTGCCTCTTCTGAGACAGCTGAACAGCATGTGTTCTGAATTGTATCCTCGGGCCTCTGACTGTAGGGAAAGACAGACTTGACAACTAAAATTGGTTCAAAACTGGTGTGCAAGGTGGTCATGCTTACCTGTCTCTGGCTGGATGAACTCCTTAGGAACAGAGGTCTGGGCTGTCCTTACTGCAGTGTCAAGAAGCGTAACAGAACCTGAAGAATTTCTTCTTTTCACAGGGACCCTGAGTTTGTTTTCTATGACCAGCTGAAACAGGTGATGAATGCATACAGGTATGGAATCCCTTGGGCACGTTGGGCTGTTGTCTCACTCTGTGGTGGTACCTGCTGTAGGCAATTTCATGTGTTCTTTCTTTATTGCAGGGTCAAGCCAGCGATTTTTGACCTGCTTCTGGCTGTCTGTATCGCAGCCTACCTTGGTGTTGCCTATGTTGCAGTGCAGGTAAGAGGAAAGAAGCAGGAGACAGATGTATTATTCACCTCATAAATCACATTAGCTACAGTAACTAGTGCTCACGCAGTCCCAGCACCAAAGTTGGAACAGTAATGCCACCCCACTCTAAAAGTAGTAATCCAAAATGGCTGGCTGTTTTGATATGTGTGTTTTTGAGTCTCAGCTGGCTGTCCTGAAGGACAATCTCTAGCCATTCTAGTGCAAAACTGGTTTATAGAGCTCGTTCTCTTGGTCAAGGACATGCACAACTCGCTCGTTATGCTGTTTTGGGTATGTAACAGCTTCAGACTGAAACTTCTCAAGGTAACTAACATCTGCTGTAATGTTAAAGGTTTGCAGCTTGTAGTAAGTTGAGGAGTGTTAGGATATCCTTCCAGTATCTGAACTTGGGATGCAGCTTAGAAATGCATCTTCAGGGGTTTGGTTTGTTTTGGGTTTTTTTTTCCAACAAAACCGTAAATACATCCTGTGTCCATACTCCTGGACTCCTGATACTCCATGCCTTGGCCAGCTAGTGTTTTTGTTTAAGTGTTAACAAAGCCACTGTGAGCTCGGCTTCTGATCCTGGCTGGGTTCTCTGAAGAACGTGAATGGAAGGGAAGCGTTTTTGGTATCTTCATGTTATTTGTGTTTATTATTTGGGGAAACAACAAGCATTTAAAAATCTGATGTAACAACGTAAACAGGAGGAAAAACATATGCTTTGGTTTCTGTCAGCTATCTTCATTACGTTTGTTCTTATAAATTATTTGAAGCCTGGATCTTGTTTATAATCTGTAAAATATCTGAAGTAGCTGTTATCAAATCAAAATGCGATTAATCAAAGCAGAATCAATAGAGGAATTAAGTGAATTTCTGAGTCACTGGTGAAATGGTGAAAGAGCAGATCCAGTTAAAGGATGGTGAACTACTGGGAATCTCTGTATCCTTGGTTCATTTTTACATTCCTGAAACTACTAGCAGCAGTGTTTCTGTAGTGACCAGTATTACGCATGTGTTGAAACCTGAAGCTTTCTCCCCCCCTTCAGAAGGAATGGCACTGCATCAAAAAATGTGAAATCTTTAACGAGTGTTTGCATCTTCACAATGGGGGTGATACAGGCCTGCCCAAACACTTCCGCAAGCCGTCACTTTCTATACAACTTCAAGTAACAGGATTCATTGTAAGAATTCCTCCTAATTCACCAAGTCCCACTCCATCTTCAGGATGAGAGTGCTAGTGGATGATCCAAATAAGGTATTGCATTTGCACATTAGTATTGTTTTAAGCCTTCCAGTAAGTTTTCTCTGTGTAGAACACAGTCATTTTATTAGAATTTATAAGGACTCATGGTTACTTATTTTCCTTCCGTTTCCAGCACTTTGGTCTCCTATACAAGATGATACAGAGATTATCCCTTAAAACCAAGCAGCAGTGAAGCAACGAGTCGTCACCCATACAGCAGTACTGAGCCATCGGTGAGCCCATCAGGAACCTTCTGCCTTCCATTGAATCCTGCTGTTTCTCTTTCTCTGTCTGCTCTTTGCTACTCTATAGAGAGGAGGAAGGCAGAAAGAAAAAAAATTTTAACTCTTGTGCACCTTTTAAGTGCTTTTCTTCACCTTCTTCCCCTGACTTGCACCATGTCTGTTTTCCTTTTGCTTTTTGGTGAGGGAGAGGCTCTGAGACTTCAGTAGTTCCTGCAGGTTGTTTAAACACTGAATGGCTGATTCTGAGCAGCTTCTGCGAGTGTAAAACCAAGTCCAGCGCCTTCATGGACACGTGTGCCATACAGCCAACTTGGAAACTGAAACTACAGAGTAGAGTGATGTGTTGTCTCCGCCCAGCAACCAAGGACTCGGAGCAGTTGTTTAAAAGGAAAAAAAAGTGCACATGCAAATTAAAGAGAATACTATTAGCATGTTTTCTTATGGCACCTCTTCCTTAAGTTCACTGCCTGGCTTTAGGAAGGTGTGCTGAGCAAGCAGTGTCTGCAGCAAGCATCTTCTTGCGTTTCGTTTAGACTGTGCAATAATTCATTCCCTTTTAGGAGGTGCACTGTAAACGATCTTGACTGTTGTTGACAGAATGAGGAAAGACTGTTAAAACGGGTTCCTTGCATTAGGGTTCTTACCAGGCCAGGTTCTCTCATGTCTCTATTGCAGGATGCATTTTGCTGTGTACTTGATCTCACGTTTGTGGTCCTTGAACAGCTCACAGCTGCCACCGCTCTGCGCTAAACTCTTGCTTGGTTTTTAAGGGGCGTTCTACAGTCCCAGCTGCTGCAGTATCGTGTTCCGTGCTGCTCCATGTCTTCAAACGAGCTGGTTGTGTTAATAGCAAGAGCAACCCAGCTCCTGCTGAGCTCTGGTCTGTAACCCCTTCAATATTCATTCCTCAGTTTTCATTTCTGGATGGGTTCTGGATTTGGGGGTGTTTTCCCATGTTCACCTGCATCTCAGGGTCTCATTTGACACTTTTCAGCTCTGTTATTTCTGGAAACACTGTTCCTGGCCTGCACGTATGAGCAAGTTCCGAAAGTGCTTATTGCTGTCCTTTCATGTGCTGCCCCCAGTATGAAGGGAGGCAGGTCGCTTAGCCATTAAAAAGCAAAACAAACAAAAAAAAGGAGTTTTATGAATGTAATTTTAAACATGGCTGTTTCTAGAACTGTACCTAAGAGAGTATATCTTAGAACACACGCTCTCTGTTACTTTTATCCTTGAGCACGCCTTATTTTTTTAGTCTGATGCTTCTGGATGGAGAGAGCTATGTAGTTGTCCAAAGTAGTTGCCAGTGCTATGCAAAGATCAGGAGGGCCAGGTAACCAGTTGCTCAAGCATTGTCATCATCTTAAGTTTAAATCTTTCCTAAATTCCACCATCCAAGGTAAGCGGCATACTTGTCACCACTTTCTGGCGAGAGATGAATGCCCTTTCTGGGCAGCGTTGCACTTTGTTTACCCTCAAGTTCTTCTGGAAAATCTATCAAGATACTGACTACAAGTCCTAGGCTAGGTGTAGTTCTGGAAGATGTCCTGATTGAATACTGCTGTCCTGCCACTGAACAGTCTTTGAGTCCTTTCTGTAATTTGCTCTATGCACATGAGGTCTTTTCACAGGCCACGGTGACTACCTTTTTTTTTAAAAATGACTACTTGTATTTAAAATAGCATCTTTTACAGAGGCTGGAAAGCTCCTGTGGGTTTGAATGGAGGTGTACCCTTTTTTTTTTTTCTTTTGTATGCAAGGAAAATCCGAGCTGTGCATCCTTGTCTGCACCACAGCTGCTGTGCGCGCACTTGTCAGAAAAGGGGTGGCTGTGGTCAGTCGCTGTCCTTGTCCTTTGGATGGGGACCAAAGCACTGATTTCCATCCATCTTTGTGCGTTTCGTTGCAGTTGTCTTCTTGGAGCACCCTTACCCCATGATGTGTGCTTTCTGCTACTTTAAATGTGTAGCAGCTTGTTCTTTATAGGGTCTTTCCTTTTCCAGGAGAGCATGCTGCTGTCAGTGGTTCACTGTAATATCAGCAGGTGAGCATGGTACCGAGCACTCCTGAAATATCAGCCCTACAGGGAAACTTGCCTTTTTCTGATCTTTTGAGTGCTTATTTAAAATGCATCTCTCCGCATGCACAAAGTGCTTGTGACACTCCTCTGCCAAATGAACTTATAATGACTTCAGAAATTCCTGAAGCGGCCGGAAGACGAACCTTGATTGTCTTCCACTGGCTTTTATGCTCTGTCCTGAGAGACTATGTATGTTGTGCTACGGGAAGGTGCATGCTCTGGACTGTGTAGGTGTAGAACATGCCCGGTACGGTGGCTATCTGGAGAACTTCTCTGTAGGTTCTGAATATCTGGAAGTAGTTTCAGAGGCTTCCAGCTGTGTTGCACTTGGAGAGGGGGTGTTCCCTCCAATCCAGCAGATGACTTAGCCAGGATTAATGAAACTCCGTTACTTCACTGAGAAAAATAGAAAACCCCAAAATTATTAGCCATCCTGCTGCAGCTTGACTTGATGCCTATAAAATTTGCAAGTAGTGGGCAAGAGAGAACAGAACAGGCCCGGAGCGTTCTTCCTTGCGGTGGAGACTGTCAACCTTCGGCCTTCCAGATGAGAAGCTCAGAGTTCAGAGTCAAAAACTTCCGTGTCCCTGTCAAGGTTGTAGCATTAAAGCAAACACTTTAACTCCTTGTGGTCTCAACAATAAACTGCTAACACTCCTGATGCAGTGCTGGAAGCCAGCGGCAGCCATCTAAAAGAAAGGTGGATAGAGGTAAATGAGGAGAGTTCATAAACCTGAAGGGCAGTTGGGAGAGGGCATTGCTGTCTCCCACACATGGGTAATTTGTCCTATAATCTGATTGGATGCATTTTGTGTATCTCTAGCTGGCTGCCAGAGAAAGTAGTTTCTACTACAGATAAGGGTTTATGCTTTTGATTAAAGCACATGTGCACTGAAACATTACATACTCACATCTGAGATAGTCGAATTCCAACTTTCTTATGGCTGGAACAGAGTGCCCGTCGTGGGAGAACATGGCTGTTTCCTTTGGGAAGTTGACAGAGAAGCTTGTAAATAGACCCTGCTATTCTGCTAGGTTTTGGAAAAAACAAGGTGAATGGTGCTGATCTGTGCTGCAGCGTATCTGATCAATTCTGTCACCAACACAAAACACAAAGGCGGAAATCCAGCAGCTGTTCTGGTAAAATAAAAGTTCTCCACCACATTGCAGAAGAGCTCTGTGTAGCTGATTCTTGTTGCCCCTGTGTTTACCTAGCCTTTTTATCAGGTGTTTTTTCCAAGCCTGGAAGGAAGAAGCATGGAAAGCCTATGTCCACGTATACACAAGTGGCTAGCAGTTGATGCTTCGAGCCATAAAACAATTTTCTTTGCTATCTGTCTGACTTTACCTGTTGTCCTGGTGCTGTCAAAGTCTGCAGCTCACAAAAATCTGGTTTCCCAACAGGATTTAAGCACTGAAGCTGTTCATTCCTTCTGTCCGCTCCCACCCACACAGGCACTAATGGGAGTTGTATGCGAGTAGTTTGGACTATTGTAGTTGGTCTCCCAAACGAGAGGTTGGTTCATTGTTATGAAATAAGAACTACCGTGCAATATGAACTCTACCCTTGCACTCCTTGCTGAGAGGAAAGACCCTGAAGCCAAAATGGAACTGGGTACCCCGCCATCTGCGGCTGGAGTAGTCACCGCGATCTATTTAGAGGTTTAAAACCACCGATACCCAAAACTGTTGCGGGGCTTGGTTTTGGGGAAGGGGGTTGGTCGGGTTGTTTGTTTGAAATCGCGCACTCTCGTGTTGTTCGTAGCACAAGCCGAAATACCGAGCTTCTCCTGCACCTTGTGGCCAAGCTGGGTTTTACATTGAAGAGCCATTCAGTCTTGACTTACTGATCTGAAATGATGGGGTGCTACTGTATGTCTCAGTAAATTGGGCCTCTGCGTACAAGTGTGAGCTCCTGCTTGCTCACTTTGATCTGTTTAGTTTTCATTTGTAGTTACTGGATAGCAACTTCAAGGTTATAATCTGGAATATTTGCAGCTCAGGAAAAAAGAATTGATTTATCTAGGAATGTTAACTCAATTATTTATCTCTTGTGCGTCCTAAAGAACAAATGTATATTGAGGTGAATATTTAAAAGCTAATAGAAAATTCAATGCAGTTGATTTACATATTTTTCTGACTATAAATGTAATAATATTTAAGTATTTTAACATTTTTCATTTCCTTATTTGTTTGTCCCTTTTTCCCTTGGAAAATAAACCGAGTCAGTAGGTTTGACGAACAGATTTGTGGAAGAACTAGTNAGCGTCGTGCTGCAATGACACCGCCAGACTCGGGAGAAAATCTGAGCCTGCACCTGCAGAAATACACCTCACTTACTCTCCCTGATGCCACATTTACTTTGGCCTTAACTACGGCTGGACACTCGGAACTTACAGCTGGGAATGAGATTGGATATTAGGAGAAATTTCTTTACTGAAAGCGTGGTCAAGCATTGGCACAGGCTGCCCGGGGAGGTGGTGGAGTCCCCATCCCTGGAGGTGCTCAAAAACCGTGTGGAGGTGGCACTGTGGGACATGGTTTAGCAGGCACGGAGGGGTTGGGTTGAGGGTTGGCCTAGGTGACCTCAGGGGGCTTTTCCAGCCTTAACGATTCTGTGAGTCGGTAAGTCTCGGTGCCCAGCCGGGATGTTCGGCTCCCCCGCAGGCTGTCGGAAGCAGGCCAGGCCTTCCGCTGCTGGGCCCCCGGAGCCCCTGGGTCAACCCGCCAAGTCCCCCTGCTCGGCCTCTGCCGCGGCCCCGGTGCTCCCCGGATGATGTGGGGCAGGCCCGGGGAGGCGAGGCGGCTGCTGCGTGTGCCGCTGCCCGCCGGGGCCCGGCCCGCCGCGGGGGCAGCAGCGCCCCCCCGAGCCCGGCCCG
>VZTL01052010.1:0-18602 GCA_013400535.1 Scopus umbretta | reverse complement strand
TCCCCTTTTATTTTTTAGGTTGCTTTTAATTTTTTACTTCTCCGCCTATATTTCATCACAGGAAGCGTTTGCCTCGGTGAACCCGCAAGCGCCGAGCGCGCTGCTGGCAGCCCTTCGAGGAGCTGGAGGGCCTTTCGGATCCTCGCCCATAAAGTTTCCCCGCGGTTGCAGCCAGCAGGCTGGGGCACGGCGCCGGCTCAGGGGCTTGGAGGACTCGGGGAGGATCTGCCTGGCCCGGGGAGGCGGGGGGGGCGTCTTGCTGGGGGCATTAACCTTTCCCGGATTGGAGCGGTATAGCTCACAGGCTCATTCCCAGGAACAGGACGTAAAGGCACTGAGCTGACCCGGGCTGAGCCCACCTCGGCGTATGGAGCGTATAGTTTTATTTCCTGCTGTGCTGCCTGGTGAAGTGGTGGCTGCCTGTTTCCGTGACTAATATTCAGGAGCATCAGAGGGAATTGAGGAAAGCTCTGGAGTGTTTCAGCACTTGTATAATTGCAGTCAATTCTCTGTTATCTATTCAGATTATCCGGGTTACCTGTTCCACATTCATGGTATCAAAAGCTTTTTTCCGACGACGTTTATTGTCCCACTTGGAGTTGTGTACTACTGCCCTAAAACTCTTCTAAAACCGAGAGTCTGGTGCACGGGCACTTCACTGGTGTCCCTGGAGACAGCTTGTGTCTAGCCATGCCAGTCTGAAGCTGCCTGCACCTGAAGGTGCCTCCTGTGCACCCTCTCCTCGTGGGTGCAGGTTGTAGGAAGCTTATGAGGTCAGTCATAACATTGCATGAATGCATGCACCCAGCTCAGTAAACCTTGCTGTTGGAGCGATAAGGAGCACGGTGCAGAGATGCCCAAGAGATTCTGTGATGTTTCTGGGCCGCTTTTTCCAGTGCACTGTGTTGTAAGTTGGACACAACGCAGGAGGCAAACTGGTTGTGAGCATTTGCAGAGCTCTGTGTCTGACCTAGTAAACTTTCCTGCAGCATTTGGGAAAGTAGTGCTGAGCTTTATGCGTACACGCTCCTTTGGCTTTGAGGAAGCCAGCCTAGACCTGGCACCCCAAGAGCTAAACTGAAACTGGAATGCTGGTTGAACCTGGGTAAACTCCTTGTAAAGACACTGGGGAATAGATGTTGTTTCTTCCCCTAGCTCTCTTCCCTTTCCAAATAGTATTTGACCTGTTAGCCACATTTGACAGAGGGAAACAACTCTACAACTTCCTGAAAGGAGGGTGTAGTGAGGAGGGTGTTGGCCTCTTTGCCCGAGCAACCAGCGATAGGATGAGAGGAAATGGCTTCAAGTTGCGTCAGGGGAGGTTTAGATTGGATATTAGGAAAAATGTCTTTACTGAAAGAGTGGTGAGGCATTGGAACCGTCTGCCCAGGGAGGTGGTGGAGTCACCATCCCTGGAGGTGTTCAAAAAATGTCTAGATGTGGTACTTCAAGACATGGTCTAGCAGGCATGGTGGTTTGGGGTTTTTTGTTGGGTTTTGTTGTTTGTTTTGAGTTTTTGTTCGTTTGGTTTTGGTTGGTTTGGGGTTTTTTTTGGGGGGGGGAGGGGTTGGTGGTTGGACTGGATGATCTCAGAGGTCTTTTCCAACCTTAGCAATTCTATGATTCTATGAAGAGCACATAAGAACAGCCTTACAGGGTCAAATAGCCCATTTTCCCAGTTCTGACAGTTGCCATAGATCTAGGGGATGCCTAGGGACTAGTAAGAGCACGTGAATGTACGTTGTATTCCTCTCAAGTATGTTCTGAGCCTCCAGCTCATTTTTAGCTCTGGAGACTTCCTAAGCTGGACATGGCTTCTCTGTGGTCTGTAGTGCTCTATGCATCTCATTGCGAAGTGCAGATTCCTTCAGATTTGTGGAAGCAGGTTAAGCTAATGCCTTAAGGTGTTAGGAAACCACCACAGGGAAATTATCATTTGAGATGCGAACCTTTTGCATCTTAAGGTCAGCCCACCATGAAATTCAAACCAGTAGGAGACAAGGGTGACTAATTTCCAGAGCTCTTAGATTTACTTACCGTTATGTACCGTTCAAGCTAGTAATATTAAAACTAAAGTTAACTTCTTTGGACTTGGAGAGAAAGTGTTACGTTCAGGAGAGATTTTTTTTTTTTAAGTTCTTTATTAATTAGCAGTCTTCTATCCGTCCAGCGTTCTGAGAGAGATGAGGCTCACGTGTTAGGTAACCCAGCTAGATACCCTAACTTGAACAGTTGAGAACATGCTGACTTTTGAAAGAGGTGGTGGAGTTCACCTGACGTTCACCTCGGTCAAATGTTTCATGGGTAGGCAGGACTGCTCAGTATGGTCTGTGCTAAGGCTGAATTATGGGTCATGCTGGGGAAACTTCTTTCAAGAGCTAGAGCTTTAAATTTTCGGTAAGAAGTTAAACTCTACAGAAGGCACAGAACTATTGAAGCTCTGAAGCCGTCGTGTGCGCAGATAAACTTGGATGGGCACATTATTGCTTGGAAGCAGTCCTTTTTCTCGTATTAACTCATTCGTAAAATCCTTACCTTGAAAGAGAAGAAAAGCATGCTGTACTGGGCTGATAATAGGAGGGTATCTTTATGGAGACAATCCGTAAGTGATTTGGTGAAAGAATAGTAAATAAAAGTAACCTTTATTAAATGAGGAAAGATTGCTGGGTGGTTTTCTGTCTGACAGAGCTGCACTTACTTGGGCCCAGATCTGTAAAGGATTTATGTGATTTCCACTGAAATGAGCCCATGGTGGATCTGGTCCTTGGAGACTATCTAGAATAGGAAAAATTGCAACAATTTTAATGAGAGCAATGTCAAAACAGCATAACTCCCGAACAGAAAGGCTAGCCACAAGGCTTGCATTAAAGTAGCATGTCTTCATCAGGCAGTTGTAACATTACTGATCCAAGCTCCCATGCTGTACGTGGGGACAGAGTTACAATCCAAGCATTAAAACCAAAATCTTTCTCAAGGTAGCTTTAAGGTAAAGAAGGCCTTCGGTTTTGCGCATCATGTTTGCTAATCCTATAGATTCAGGTTTTAAAATAACTTTGCTTGAATTATTATTACTTGCCAGCTCTAGATGGCAGAGCACATGAAGTTGAAAAATGGAAAACCCAATCTTGAAACTACTGCTTGAGTGACTAGGATAAGAGACTTGCTCTAAAACCTTTTGACCGGGGGTCCTTTGTCAAATGGACAAAGGACTGCCTAGGACACTTAAAAAAGCCCTCAATGTGTGAAAAGCAACCCCACGGAAGTCTGTGTTCCCAAGGCAGGGAAGAACTCCTCAGCCATCTTTATAGGTGGCAGCTGATGACCCCTGACATAAGACTTAGGTCTGATGCCTTTGTAGAGTTAGTGCTGCATGTGAGGTTAAGCCTGCTTCTTGCTGCATGATTCTGTTAAGAAGTGTTATTAATTTTAATATTTCAATGAATATTAAATGAGTGAATCAAGCTGTTTCACGTTTAATCTTAATATCACCGGCAAATCTAAGTTAAATTTGTAATTAATGCGTAATATTACTAGACACATTGTTCCCTGTGTAGCGTTTTGCATATTTCTTTCGCTTAGCTCTACTTCCTTTCTTTTTAACCAAGCATGACTGTAGATGATTTAACTAACATGCTTACAATTTGTTTGTCCGAGTGGAGAATGATGCAGCAGTGACAAGTGCTTTCAAATCATTTGGTCCCAGAAGGAGGCACCCAATTTAGACCTAGGACTGGGTCTCAGGCTTTCGGATTGGCAGACCCCTGAAAGTTTTTCAAAAGTGACAGGGATCTTTTTGGAGCAAAGTTGAGTTTACTGACAATGATTGCTTTTTTAAAGTGTTTTTTCTTGAAATTACTTGAAAGTATTTAATAGGCCATAATTTGAAAATGGCTGTAGTAGGTTATTGTAGCTACCTTGTAACAGTCTGCCATTATAATTTGACTTCCCAGAAACGTATTTGATGTCATGAATAATCCAGTTTTTAAAACATTCTTGAATAACTATTACTGATAGTAAATTTTTATTTTCTGTGTAGTACTTCCTTCCTGTAATGTGTGATTTTGACCAGAATGTGAATTTTTACACTATTAATAGTGAAAATATTCTTTGCTGTTAAAAGACTAAGACTAACTGCAATGAAAATATTTTCATTATAGTTGCTCAGGCTCCTTGATTACGCATTTTAATGTAGAAGTAACATTTTTGACTGCTAAAAGCTTATTCTATCAAAACAAGTCCCTAGTAAGGAACAAAACTGTTGGTAAAGTGAGACTTTATGTAAAGAAAAAAAAACCCAAACAAACCAAAAAGCCTTGTCAGTTATGTTTTAGGATTAGCACATCACCTCTGTTGCAAAATTAGATATGATGCACTCACTAAAAATATCTGTTAGACTTGGTGCTAAAAATATGCCAGAGAGATTTATCAGAATTATCTTAGTATTTACCTCGTCTCATCTGTTATTTCTTTGAAATGTTTGTTACTTTGGTACAAGATGGAAGCTTACTGTCATGGAGTCACTGAGCTATTCCAATTTGCTTTCCAATTAGTGTGCTTACAGTAGGAACCAACGCTTGCCCAAGAGAATATAACAAAACCAAAGAGGACAGCAGGGAACAGAGGGAAGTGCATGAAAACATTATGATGGAAATGTGGGATTTTTTGGTTTTCATTAAGACCTCTTCTGTACCGTAGGTGGCTTCAGCCAGGAGGAATTGCTAAAAATATGGAAGGGCCTGTTCTATTGTATGTGGATGCAGGATAAACCTCTTCTACAGGTATAGTAACTGGTTTTATACTTGCTTGAGTGAGTCTCTTCTAAAATGCACTGTAGGGACATACCAACTAAGTGAAAATGACCTTAGTGAGTTTTGCTCACCATTTCTTTTTTCTTCCCCTGCTGCTCTTCTGTGGCATGTGCAGGAGAGGTGACTGTATCTCGGCCAGCCTCACCACATGAACAGAAGCCAAAACGCTGTCATGCTTGCAGTCACCCTCTGAATGGCAGGGGTAGCTGTTTACCTTCCAAAACCAGAACTGAAATATATACTGTTATGAAGTGCATTGATTTGGTGGAACTAAAGCAGTAACAGCAGGTTGCCCTTAACTGCAACTACGATGTACGTGCAACCTTAGGTTAGCCTAGTTTGCAAGTTTTACACTTCCTTTTCTTCTGTTATTTTGGTGGCACTCCGTTTACTACAGACTTTGTCTCTGACTTTTGTCAACTACTACCAGTTTGTCTCCCTACTTTCAAAAGATAGCAGTTTTGGAGCACCAGATCTTAGTAACCTCAATCAGTTTTCAAATGTCTGTTTGCATGAACAAGGTTTATCTCATACATAGCCCAGAGAGCTCCACCTACAATTAAGCTATATGAAAACAGCACCGCCGAAGTTTTACATCATTCGTTAAATCAAATACATGGGATTTTTCTCCTCCTAATTTAATTTTGTCTGCTGTCAAAAAGATGATTTGTGCAGAGATGGGGTGAAATGAACAGGGCTTGATACCCTTGAATCTCCTCTTACAACTGACCTCATCCCAGTGGAGGGAGATAACTGTAATACTGAAGCAGCTGTTAAGAGAATATTTTTGAGGGATGTTTCATTATATACTTCTTGCTGTCTTCTGGTTGCGTGTTTAGTGAGAAGACCAAGTTCTGAAATGTGCTATACTAACTGTATTTATTTACTTGTAGGAGGAACTTGCAGACAATATCTCGCAGCTTATCCATGCGATTCAGAATACAGAGGCTCGTAAGTACTATTTCATTATCTAATGCTTGGAGAGGTACTTTCACCTTTGGCAATTTTGAGGCCGCTATCACAGTGCTAGAATAGAGACAGCCAGATAGGAGTGCTGCTTTGGTTTTTTTCCTTTGCTTTTTGTCCAGCTGGTGTGTCTGATTGCATTAAGGAAAGCATGAGATCCAGTTTGTGTCTGATTGTTGCATGGGAAGAGTTGTATCTCCAGTGTGATAAAGGTGAGACTTTGCAGGGTGGTTAGCAAAGCGAATTTGTCTCCTTACTTTGCCATTCTGCACAGGCTTACTTGTTCTGTGTATTTCCTACTCAAAACCAGCCTTGTTTCCTGAGCTGTTAAGGCCCTAGTATTCAAAATGCACTTGAAATAGAGTGCTCAGTCAACACCGGAACTTGCACGGGTAGAAATGAGTGCAGAATGGATAGTTTGCTCTAACTTGTGTATATATAACACAAAATGGATACAAAGCTGTCCCTGTAATTACACTTGTCTTTAAAAGTAGTTGTGTGCCTTTTCTCGTGGTGTTCTGAAGTTGAATTGACTTGTCCTTGTACCCGTCTCAAGCACGTGTGCCCATAGCGCTCTCTCTGCCACTAGGCGAACCCCTAGGGAAATGCACCCCTTGCCCACATTGAAGTGATTTCTTGAGATTCTTTTAAGTTGGCAAAATAAACTCTTGTGCCAGACATGCAGATTTATTTTTTTTTTCTTACTCTCTTACAGGACACCTGTTCATTCAGACATTTTGGCAAACTATGAACCGTGAATGGCTTGGGATAGACAATCTGCGTCTTGATAAGTACTATATGGTAAGACTAACTCTCTTGTAGATCTTTTCTGCAAGAAAAGTTGTGGTGGTGGTGTGCTGGAAGGCAGCTTTGTCTGGACGTGCATTTATGTATTTGTAAGAGAAGACAAGTGACTATCTTCTTGATGCATTGCAAGAGATACTTGTTTTAAAGGCTTTCACTCACCACTGCAAATCTAAAAGCCATTATAGTTTATGTCATGCTGCAAGCTTATTCACATGCAGATTTATTTACACTTCCTTACACATTCCTTTAACATAGTGATGTTTCTCATTGATTTCTATACAGAATATAAATACTGTCTCAGAGGATGCTGCATCAACATCAGTTATTTAGATCAAGCTGTTTAAAGACTTTTTTATAACTCTGTATAAAGTAGTTGTCACTATAACCCCAACTTTACACCACTGAAGTATCTACTGTAGTACATTCAGCTATCAAAATTCTTTCTATAGGAAACACTACATTAAAACAAATAGTAAAATCAGTGAGAAGAATCTTAAAAGACCTACCTTCTTTGAAAGAAGTTAATTGCGGGCACGTTCACGCCAGTTTTTGTTTCTCAATGTTAGAAGAAACCAGGTATTTTCAGTAAGTGAAGTGTTTTGAGCCAGTTTAATGTAGCTATTTTACATATGGCTGTCTCTTAGTACACGTTTCGAGTAAACTAAATTGTAATTGTTATCATCTGTCCTGTATTGTTGTCTCCATTTTAAGCTGTGGAATTTTTTAGATTGGGCAGCATTTAATGAAGAAATCAGGGTGATGGAGAAAGAGGAGGCTGTATAGTAGAAATGGTCATGGATTTTTCTGGGCTTAGGATGTGAAAATAGTTTATTGTCTTCTGAGCTTCACTGCATCCTTCTGTTGCTTGACATGAAACCAGTCTGTCAAAATATTCATACAAGGAAGCTTTCCACCTTGTGCTACAAAGAGGTTTACTAAGAATTCTATTCATCTTACAGTCACAGGAACTCCTTTACCTGTTTTTGTGAACAACACATATAACAAATTTTGTACTTTGCAGCTAATGCGTATGATTTTGAGGCAATCCTTTGAAGTGCTGAAAAGAAATGAATGGGATGAAAGGTAAGCAGATTTCTGAATGTAGTTGCATCATAAAGAAGTTGCCCAATTTACCTTTATTAAATATATTTTCATTTAATAGATCCTTTTTCTCCATAGATGACGCTGTCCTGAAGCCTTTAACGCTAAGCCTTATTTTTTCTCCAGATCACTTATGATATGTAGTTTAGGAATTAATTAAGTGTTACAATTCATTAAGTTAAATACTCGCTGCAGTTGATAACTTATGTTCACCTAAGCCATTTAGTGCGTGTTTCACAGGGAGAGATTTGAGAAAGTAACTCATGTGTGCTTGTGCTAAACCTGAATGTAGGAGCTTGTTGTGTGGTATTCCAAGCAGTCGTGAAATCCAAGGGCTACAAATTTGTAATGGCGTTTGCTGGATCTGACTGATTTAGCCAGGAGAGCTATCAATGGAATATCACCTATGGAGAGATTAGGCAGGGAACGTGCATCTCAGAAAATACAGAGACAGAATTTTTTTTTGTTGTGTTGCTTTTCCAATTGGCTGTGGGGTTTTCTTTGTTTGTTTTTTAATTTTTTATTTTAGTGTGTTTAATCATGGTGACTTGTCTTTTGGTAAGACAGAACTCCTTAATTGTAGACTGGCTTCCTGTTTGTTGTATAAATCAGTGGGTTGGTTTGTATTTCTTCCATATTCTATCAAATGGCAAGTAATTGCAGTCATCCTGCTCTGTCCGCAGCTCTTGTGCCACTTCTAATCTTGCTCTGTGTTTTAAACAAATGGAGAGCTTTAAGTCTTTTAATTAAAAGTGCTTGATAACCTAGTGTTAAGGTTATCCCTTCTCTCTCTTGCCTTCTGAAATGTGGAATGCTATAGGCATGTTTTTGTGGAAATAGAAGGGAATGCAAAGCTCAAGTACACCCCCATCCCCTCTGTTCTCCCTTAATTTTGCATTGGGTAAAAGCCCACAGGTTGAAGAGATGAAAACGCTCCTTGACAGCAACAGAAAGTGTGGGAGGAGGTTTGATAAAGCCAAAGCCCTTCTTCCCTACAGACATTCCTGTGGTAGAGACATGGTCACCCACACTGACCTCTGACAAGGTTTCTTAGGGCTTTGGCCTCCCTTTTTCCAGCTTCACTGAAAGGATGGCCTGGAGGCCCTTCACCACCAGAGGAGTACCTGTGGGAAGAGAAGATCCCGATTCCTTTCTTTGGAGAGTGAGGGAGCTCAAGAGCTGCCTTTCCCACCTAGGTGGAGCCTAGAAGCTGCCTAGCATGTTTTCC
This sequence comes from Scopus umbretta, assembly GCA_013400535.1. Classification (NCBI taxonomy): domain Eukaryota; kingdom Metazoa; phylum Chordata; class Aves; order Pelecaniformes; family Scopidae; genus Scopus; species Scopus umbretta. The sequence continues at coordinate 9,692 of VZTL01052010.1, read as the reverse complement.
ATTTCTCTTTTCTATTGTACTCCTTTCTTCAAAAGAATTTTTAAAGTAAAACTGAAATAATCTTTATGGTTTTGGAGTGCTTTAAATTCTTTTGGAACTGGAAATGTTTGTTCTGGGCAAAATTGGAGGAGGTCCCACAGAATGCCTTGGGGAGAAAGCGTGGAATATACCAAGCTTCACTTTCCTGGAAGATAGCAAGGATAGGCCTCGGGAAATAAAAGTCCCAAGTGCTACTTAGATGCAGCAGTGACAGCATGTCTCTTTGAGCCATGTCACTTCTAGCAGTATTTGTTGGTACTCCAGAAGTCAGTCATTGAACAGAGCCAGAGTCCTACTTGTACGCAGCTCAGTCACTTATGGCTTGAGCTGTTGGGATGATGATTGTTTTTATGCCTAGCTTAGACCTCAGTCTGTTCTCCAGTGTAATTGTTTTGCTCTAAGGAACAGTGGGTAATACGCTTTAACGAAAATGAAGTCTGCACAGTTGAAATGAGTTTGAGAAGGATCAGTATTAAATTTAATCCTAGGGTGTGCACCGAAGTGAAAATTGTCTCATAAAATAGAAGGTTACAAGGTGTTGCCCGTCAAGGATGGATGAATGTAACAGCTGTGTCTTAAGAACGCCCTGCTCAAATGGCAGAATCCCTCCTCCTACCCATCAACAATACGGCATAATAAACTTCAGTCCAAATGAAGGTGTGAATTTTAAAACAGTGATTTTCACTGTAGCAAACTGCATTGAGTTGATTGATGCTACAAAATCATCTAGACTGTAAGAAGTTCTCATTATGGATGGATTTTTTTAAAAGTTTGCTTTAAGATGTGAAAATTGGTCACCGGATTTATTTCTTATGAGTGTTGGACAGCCATCTTAAAGAACCGGTAAAACTGTGAATGGCTAGAGTTTGCTTTTATGCTTTCAAAGCAAATAGAACATGAGCAATTGAATATGAATGTCTTGTTCTTTTTTTCCTCTTTTTTTTTTTCAGTCTAATTGAACTATTCCTGCCCCTACTAATGAAAGTGGTTATGGACCCAGGCAGCAATGCTCCCACTGGGATAAAGTTACATTTCATCGATATCTATCTGGATGAATTGGCTAAAGTTGGTGCGAAGGAGGTTAGAAAATACGTTGTAATTTTCTTCCTGATTAATGTTAACTTTTGCGTGCAGCATTTTAGAAGAAATATAATTTTTAGATTATGTATGTTTTAACAGTTTTAGATGTAACATAGCAACATTGAATAAGCATGAAGAAAGTGACTTATTACAATTTATGCGTTTACTTTTGTTCATGTCTTAGTATAGACAGTGAGAATATAGTAGTTTCTTTCAAGTTCCTGGTATACTGCTCCAAACTGAGGTTGGAAATAGAAATAGAAAAGTTATACTATTCCCATTTGTTTCAACAGAAAGGACTTAACATCTTTTCCCTTGTGTGAACATGTTTGTCAGTCTTTGCTTTTGCAAAAACTGCTACAAAGCCTGCTCTTTGCTGATTGTATGATACACCTAAATAGAGGAAGAAAGTGAGCTTTCAAAGTTGTCTATTATTTGGTTATTGTTGGCTTCAAACATTGTTGCCTGTGCATTGAGCAATTTACCCTCTACATCCAGTTGTTCATTTTGTTGATGACATCTGTCTGTGTGTGCTGTGTATTGCTGTTTCAGTTGCTCTGAATTTTGGTTGATGTTGCAGTGCTGCAGAATTTCGCAGCAACTGAAAGCCTGTTCGTGCAGCCGTCGCTGCAGAACTTCTTCCAAAGATCCTGTCTCCTGTTACTCCACTAGGGCGAGCTCCCTACTGCCCCTCGCTTCGTTCCAGCCTTCTGCTCACTTACCTCCTCTTGTTTCTGGCATCTGATACATCTCCCCGCAATGGATGAAGCTGCTGGCAATTTTCCGTTTGTATTCTTTGCAGTCAGTCCTGAAAGCAATCCTGCCTGCAGCTTTTGTGGTTCTGGATTGTGGAGTGTGAGAGAGAAGCTGTCTGCACAAGAGAAGTGCCTGCACTTGGAACCCAAATCATTTCTGCAGCTCCACAGTCACAAAACCCTCATTGCATGGCTAAGCCACTTGCAGGAAGCACGGAGAATTAGTCCCCTAGACTATTTGAAATCACAGCTGATGCTTATAAATTGAATTTGGGGAAGGATTTTTATCTTTAGTACTACTGACAGTGTTTTGTTCCAAGTGGTCCAGTTAAAAGAAACCCAGATCTTATTCATGTCTGCTACAGACCTTCTTTGTGAAAGATCAGAAATTTTTTTAAGTTTTCTCTGCCTCATGTTTCCATATCTTAAAATAAGAAGCTTTGTTATATTTCTGTACTCGGTAGATTAAAGTCTGCAGAGCAGTTAAGATTTTTATAGTGATTCCAGGGAATATCTGGAAGTTAGTGCTAGCAGTGGTGACAAAAAGTCACTGGATACTCCTGTCAGTTGGAATTGGATACTATGCTGAAAGACTTTGACTTAACTTCTTAAAGAAGATCCCCCTACACCAAATATTCAAGGAAGTTGAGTGTACACATACAATATTTACTGTACTAATTATTTTTTTCTTTCTAATCATACAGCTCACAGCAGACCAAAATCTCAAGTTCATTGAACCTTTCTGCAAAATTGCTGCCAAATCAAAGGAGTAAGTTTAATGAAAGGATGAATATTTTTTAAGAATTAAGAAATTCTGCATATACCACTCCACATGGTAATAAATGGATCGAAGAGGAGTCATAGTATAAGTTCAGAATGTAGAGAAAAAAGAATATTTTACTAGCGATATGCACAGTCATTTGAAAATAACTCATGTTTATCAAAGCTATAGATAATCTTCATGGATTTATAAGAACTAAATCAACCTCTGCTGGCTGGTTTTGTTGGTTGAGGTTTTTTTAAACATGAGTAGAACAGCTGAGCTGGTTAGATTAGTGGTTGTTGCAGTATAATGTAGAGCAGCATATAAACACCCGTGACATTTAAGAGGGAAACACTGGTGGGACACTATTTTTATTAAAGGACTGCTGTTTAGGAAGTAACAGGTTCATTTTCCTCGTCTGGAGAGCTAGATGCTCTTCCGCTTTCTTCTTTTGTACCCATTTTCCCTGTATCCCTCAAATTTCCATTTTTTTAATGTGAGAGGGGAGGGTGTGTATACTTCTGCCTTTCGACTCTCATCCCTGCTCTCTTGTAACACAGTCGATGTGTGCTGCATGCCATAGCCACTGGTATCTTTGAGATCATTGTGGATCAGTCCCCCTACGCCATCGAGGACCTAATGAAAGAGCTGGGTAGCAACAGTGATGAGGAGGATGTGTCTGAAGAAGACAAACAGGAAAATGAAGAAGTGCTTAAAACCAAAGGTGAGGAGGAAGTTCTAGATGGCCTTAGTAATGCTTGCTAGGATTTAAAAATCCATTTCTTAAAAATACATTTCTGCTGTGAACCAGGCAAACACATGTTCAAAGTGCTGCAAGAATAATTGTGTTTTCCTCTCTTCCCTTCACATGTGCTTAAACAAAGTGACTGCGAAAATCAGTGGTCTTTATAAAACCAGACAATATTAGCTTTCTGCAACAGTGCTAGATGATAACCCACTCTGGATTTTGGCTCTTGGATATCCGTAAAATTTTTGAAGATGATGAGGTTTTGGCATGCTGTGGGAGTTTTAAATTTAAAGAAAGAAAGGAGAGAAAAAAAAAAAAAAAGGCTGAGCAGGAAGATTTTCAATCCAGATACACTCTGGTACAAAGGCAATTTTTAAAAAGGCACTCAGGTAATGCCACAGTTGTGTATTAACATAATGGTGACATAAAGTAATTAAATCAGTCCAGGCTTACAAGATCACATGAAGAAAAATGCACCTCATCTTCTGTCTGTCAGAGTAGTGTGTGCTATCTCAGTTTTTACAAACTAAATGTTAATACTCAGTCTCTTTTTTACAATAGCAGACAGATGTTTGTCAAGAAAATCGGCACAGAGCTCTGAAAAAACAGAGGATGTTTATGAAAATGCTGATGATGGTATCGGAACTGTTCTTCAGGTTTGTGGCGTGCTTGCTTTGTTATTGATACTCCCCCCGCTGTTTTCTTTTTTCCTATCCCTGTCAAGAGGTACAGAAGTAAAGGATGTTAATCGGATAAACGTGTTACAAAATTTTAATCTCCTTCTGCTTTAATGTAAGGTGGTATTTATGTAATGTGTACTCTGTGAGTGGTTTATAAGAAAATAAATCCATGTCTAAATTGTGAATTCTTCTTTCTTCTCTCCCATACCTTCTTTTTTCTGCTCCTCCCGTCCTGTTTCAGGAGTTCAAAAATGTATGGCAAAAGCCAAGTCACTGTGGGTGGTGAAGCAATCGGTATAAGTTTCACTGACAGTAAGAGCGAAAGTAATGCATCATGGGATACATAGGAGGGAGAGTAACATGTTGCAATTTGGGTTTTTTTAGACCCTCTTCCAGTGCAGTGTAGTGTTTTTGACAGATCCGCCAATCAAACACACATGCAGGTAGATACGCTTCACGCGTCTGTGGCTTTTAAGCAAGTATTAGGACATGACACACTTGAACTCTGATATTTAGCTAAATATTTGTGGGAATTTTGAAGTTGGTTGGCTTCTCTCTTGAGTAAAAATTAAGGTCAGGAATGTTTGAGAAAGCAATGCTGAGTTCAACTGTTCTGTTAATGAAGCAGCCATCTGTAAAAGTCAGTGTAGGTGTGTGAAGGGGGTGTAAATTTCAACAGAAATACTTTGGGGTTAAAGGAAGTGGCTGTTAAAGCATGTGTATGCTACCTGAAGTGTTGATAACATGAGTCGCATTGGGTTATTTGCATGAATAAGCTAAGAAAAGCTGTATCATACTTTCCTCCAACAGTTTGATTATAAGGCTGTTGCTGACAAACTCTTTGAATTGGCGAGCAAGAAAAATACACCTTCCCTTAACAGAAAGCGTCTGTACAAGCTGGTCAAAAAGTGAGTTCTGTTGAAATACACCTTGCATGTGCCACCTTGTCCTAAACAACTTTTACTTGGCTTTCTCCCCACCCTCGCTTGTGCTGGTGATAATGTCACGAGAGCAGGCTTGTCTCACAGCCCTGGCTAACGTGCATAAGGTGCCTGAAGCCTGTACTGCTGTTCCTCACTGGTACTAGACAACTACAGCTTGCTGAGGTGTGTCTACACTGGGTGGATTTGTACTGCAGAATGTGACATTAGATTGTGTGTGATGCAAATTACAGATATGGGAGAAGTGTTAAATTGCTCTTTTCTCAATACTTTCAGTGATTTGGTTTGAGTTTTTGGATTTCTGAGGCAGGTCTCTTCTGGAATGAGCTCTTTGTAACTTCCTGTATAAAACATGTTGTTCCTATTTTGACAAAACCATAATAAGTACAGTGACACTATGCTGCTAGTGTTATTATCGCTACTAAACCAGTAATACTCTTTTGTTTTTCCTTCTCTCCCTTCCACCCTACCTCCAGGTTCCAGGACTTAGCAGAAGGTAAGGACTGAGCAGCATACAGAGACAGTAGTTTCTTTACGGTAAAGAATATATAATGTTCCCATACAATGTGTATTGCAAATCTTTTTTTCTTTTTCTTTTTTCTTTTTTTTTTTTTATTTATACTTCCAAGGATACTGTTTTGAAGGTTTTATGGGGTTTTAAGACACGTTATATGTTTTTGGTAAGATGGCCAAACCTTCACAATTTGAGCAACCCTGTACTTTGTCCTCAAATGAAAGATGGTTATTTTTACTTAAACAAACAGGAATGACTTGTATGATTTTCTTTTGGGTTGAGCAAGGAACGAGGCGTTGATTTTCTTTCTGTGCGAGTTATGCTGTATATGAACAGCATAACTATTCATAGAAATAGAACTAAAAACATAGAAAGTGTTCAATAGAAAATACTTTTAGTTTTCAGTTACCTTATCCTTCCTCCTCAACAGGAATCTTCCCCCAAGATATTCCTGAAGATGTTTCTACAGATGAAGACGATGATGAATTCAGTAGGGGGAGGCGAAAGAAAAAAGCTGTCAAGCCTTGGGAGAAAAACAAGTTGGAAAAAGTAAAAGGTAAAGCAAGATCAACCTCTGGAAGAGAGATAATCTGCAGTCACTTTTGTAATTTGGCAAAGTATCAGATAACAAGCTGTTCTGAAGAACGCAAACCTATTGTTCAGGTTGTGCCCATTTGTGTCATGTTGTGATGAAGGTTAAATGTAAAATTAAGGTCTCTTTGAAAGTGGTGGGAATTTTGTTACCAATTTTGAGGCAAGCATCACCTCAAAAATTGCAATTAAAAGCAGAACTGGAACTGGAAGCAGTTGTTTGCATTGCTCCATTGAGCAGTTCCATTTACTGTAGGAAAACAGACACATGTCAGTCTTCTTAAAATAGTGTGACTGTTAGAATACAGGAATTTGGGGATGTTTGTGGAAATGTGAAGAGGTTACTGAGAACCATGTGCAAGAATCTCTGGCATCACTGCATATATTGACATGGCACAAGCCAAATCATACCCAAAAATATCTCACCAAATGACAGCCCCTGAGTTGCCCTTCTGATGGGCTTAACAGAGTGGTAGTAACAACTTTTTCTAGCAGTTTTACTGTACAGAATAAGGTTACCACAGTGAATGGCTTAGATGTTAGCTGTGACAGGGCAAGATCAGCAAAATATTAATTAGGCCAGGTGTCACAGGAATGTCCTGACCAGCTGTAATAGTAAAACTGTTGTGTTGGCTGATAGCAGAAAAATGGTATGCCTCTTAAAAGGGGAAAAAAAAAAAAAAAGAAAAAAAGAAAAAATAGAATAGAATTCTTTTGTTGTAAGTACTTTTGTGTTTCACATCTCTGTTACATGGCATTCTTTTGGGGGTGAATTTAGAGGATGAACAAGATATGTCAAGTGCGAAGGAAGCATCTGTTCCCCAGAAGAAGAGGAAAAAAAGGAAGAAGAGGGACAGCCCAAGTGCTGATTCTGGAACAGCTGATGGAAATTGTGAGGAGGGAATAGCTGAAACATCTGGATCTAATGTTTTTAGCCGGGGAAAGGTGCCAGAAAATAACAAGGAAAGGAAGAAAAAGAAATTGCTAGTAAATGAGGCAGATGAGACCACAAGTGTAGCAACTGACACCAGAGAAAATCCCAGTATCTCTGTGCAGAACAGTCCAACTGACGGAGAACAGAGTAAAAAGAATCAGGTGAAGAAAATGAATCCAAAATTGCAAAACGTTCCTGTAAAGCCGGCGTGTCAGAATGGATCAGCTAATGCCAATGAGGCAGAGGATGTCAGCCCATCTGTCACACCGTTAACTCCTAAGGTTGTGAAAAAGAAACAGAAAGCAGGGGCTGTCTTGGTGAATGGGGATGCCCTTTTGCAGCAGACTGACATGAAATCTACCAAGGAGGGCTTGCCGGGAACCTTGTCAGGAGATACAGGTTCTGAATCTGTGCCCTCCAGAAAGGTCAAATTGAAGACAAAGCTAGTTGGTTTGGAAGCGGTGAAGGTCTCCAGCCAGAAAGCAGCAACCTTGAAAAAGAAGAGAAAAGTAAAAGAGGTGTTAAACTCTGTTGAAGCCAATGGAGTTCTGGAGACTGCATGCAAGAAAAGTAGGAAGGAGGTATGTAGATCTCATTCTTTTCTGTCCCTTCTTCATGAACTCCCAGCCACGTTTTCAAATTTGGCTTTAGCTTTCTGACTGTGGGGCTTCATGGGCAGGCTGCATGCTGATGTCATCATGCATTGTCACCAAAAATAACTCAGTTCCCCAGAAAACCACACCCACTGCCATGATCTTGTGCCTTCCTGTGCAACGACACTAAAGCCTGTGCCAACTACTCATATGAAAGAACTCGCATAGCTGAAGCTTGGGTTCTTAGGGTATGGGGTTCTCTTTTTTTTTTTTTTTTTTTTTTTTCCCTAAAGTTAACAAATATTAGAACCNTTTTTTTTTTTTTCATTTTTCTTTAAAGTCCCTGGGTTAATGATTCTTTTGCATGGGGTCTCTGGTTGAGCTTACAGCATGTTCACAAAGGGCATGTTTTGGCAAAAGGCTGAGAATGGGAAGATGGAACATCCTTTTCTCAGCAGTAGCACACACTTAGATTAGTGTAAGCTCCTTGTGAAATTGCCTTCAGCAATTCCAATAGCGGCTTCTTTTGCTAGCTCACTTTTCCATCTTAAACAAATTGTTAGTGCTTTATCGGGGAAGTACTTGAGGAAAGAACAGAATATCACACTGTGACCTTCAATGTCATTAATGACTGTATGATCACATTTATGAATGGTCCAGTTTCTTAAAAAGACAATGGTGTTTTTTTGCTAGGAAGGTATGATTGTAGTCGTCTTCAAAAATGTATATCTTGCAGTTTGGAAAGAAGCTAAGTTTTCCTCTCTTTACCTCCCATCCCTGTTTTCTTCTCGGCAGCAAGTAGAATAGGGTTGATTTTACTCAGCAGTTTGAGAGTTGAGGTATTTTGCACCGTTTTTTGGTAGCATGCCCAAGAGAGACAGAGCAGCGGTTCTTTCCTCTCCTGCCACTGATATTCTTTTAACTGCTCATTTTCTGTGTATATATTCACTCTGAAACATTTAGGGGTTCAATTACTTTGTTGCAAGTCTTGCTGACATTCTTTCTTTGGTGGAAAGAAAATTCTTAAAGCATAAATGAGATTCAGTATGCAAAACAACTCTGTCTTCCCCTGACTAAAAAGTGCATGTTACTAGCCTATCAACTCACCCCTGTTTTACTTAACTAATCATGCAGTTTTAAACTTAAGTAGTGGCAGGCTCCATATATGAACTCAATATAACCACTTAGTCCTTCAAAGGAGAAAAAAAGGGATTTTGAGGCGTTGCTGAAATAGTATTAAAATAGTTCTGATGTTTTCTTTTTTTTTTTGTTATAAAGTACTGAGAGGAAAGAACCAAAACACTTCTCTCTCCGCGGTATGCAAACTGCATTTTTCTCACTGCAGGGCTTCCCAGGTGGGAACCATTGGCTTTGTCTCCTGTTGCCTAAACATTCCATGTTGCATACCTCATCTTTGCTTTCTCCGTAAAAGCTTATTTTCTAAGAAAAAATTATTATGCCACCCCCATCTCCATTTGTAAAACTTTGCTGCAACTGACCAACAGGCTCAAAGACCTGCGATAGATTCAAGGTGAAGTTCCTGCAAGCTTCATGGAAATCAGTTGTTTGCACAAATTAGCGTAGTCGCTGTCGGAAGGAGAGCAGCATGATCTTAGCACTTGTTTGTTGGCAGGCTAGCCAGTCAGCGCACAGGTTAGTGGGCCACTCTTCCCATGTGTAATTCCAAAGAAACTACAGCATTTGCTGGTTCTTGCCCAATCCAGGCAGGATGGAGACGGGGAGAGAAAGTTGGGAGTTGAGTCAGGAAGAGAATGCGAGTATTGGTGTAAGAAAAGTGAGCAGGGTAAAGCTAAAATGCACGAATGTGGAGGAAATTAGGCTGTGCTAATTTTGTTTTCATTGCTTGAGAAATAATGTGTTCTTTCCCGGTTTTAGTTATGCAATACTAGTCTTGTGCCCAGAAATCACAAGGGGCACGTTTTGATTCTTGATTTCAAAGACAACACACACCCCCAAAGAATTAGCTTCAAATATTGAGAGGGAGGAGGAGGGGAAGAAGGGGAAAAAACAGATGAGGTGATCAAGTGCACCCT
>VZTL01052009.1:34570-46621 GCA_013400535.1 Scopus umbretta | reverse complement strand
CTGCTCAGGGATGGGCTGGGTCACCACCCAGTCAGCNCTCAGGGACGGGCTGGGTCAGAGCGTGATGAGCGGTTGTATCCTCACCCTGGTTTTTGTTTCTGTGTCTCTCGATATTCTCCCTTCCATTACAATTTTTATTATTATTATATTTCAATTATTAAACTGTTCTTCTCTCAACCCATGAGTTTTCTTACTTTTGCCCTTCTGATTCCCTCCCCCATCCTACTGGGGGGGGCAGATGAGCGACCGGCTGTGCGGCGCTTGGTTGCCGACAGGAGCTAAACCACAACAAGAATCCCTGAAGTAGATCAATACACAAAAGCCATCCTGAATCATTTGGGCAGTGCACAGAGTAAAAACGTTTAGTCCTGGATAGTGTTGGCAAGAAAGGAGGTGAAATTGTAGACAATTTTACATATGTTAAGGGTCCAGTTGAGCTCTAGACAGCCAAATTTAGTTATCTGCGTACGTGTTTGGTGCTGATGCTTCCAACACATCCCGGTGGGGCACGGAGAGTGATCCAGCTGACCCTCACGCAGACAGTTACACTGGGTCGGCCAAATCACTATCCACGCTCCATTTGCTGGAAATGTTAAGAGGAGCTATTTCTTGCTCAAAGCGGAGGAGAAGCAGCAGACTGAGGGTGAAGAGAATAGGATTTGGATGCTAAAATAAAACAATAGGACAGAAAATTCATGACAGCAGATGGGCATATTAAATTTCTAATGCCACTCTCGTATTTTGTGCATTATTCTCTATTACCACCTTGATACATTTAACGGGTCATTTTCTAGAGACAAGATAGAAAGGTTTCCTATCCCTATTTCCTAGTGTCATTCACCTCATCCTAAGCCTCATATAAAAGCTGCCTTTTTATTTCCATTTTCCGTCCTTAAGTTGTCTGAAGATACTTAAACTTGGTGCTCACTGGAGAGGGAATAAACACACAATTTACAATCCCATCTCCTGCATGCCTGATATGACACAAATTGTTCCCATTTTTACTTCAGGTCAAGTTTTATATTCTGCAAGGCCTGAACTTTTGCTCAGCGCTCCAAACTCATTTTCCTACAACTATACATTTGGTATGCCGCGTTTGCACACCCAAACGACCCTTTAGCCTTAAGGTTGAGGAACATCAGCAGTGACATGTGCAAGCAGCTGGTCAAAGAGGATTAGCTGCGGAAAGGAAAAAGAAGTAGTCAGGGGTATCTTATATATTTCACAAGATCCTGATGCAGATTCTGGATTTGTAGTACGCTGCTCTCTCGGTAAGGAGTAATGCCAATTAGTTTCAATCAAATGATGATGCTCTGTTCCATTAACCTGATACACCAAGCACAGCTGTACAACTTCTCCCAGCACATTTTCCAAGCTGCACTGTCTGAATAATTTTGACTACTAGACCTTTAAACACACTCCCTTTTCTGTCCTACACATATCTCAGATTAAGCTGCAGCTATCTACTTTTCACTCTGCACTGTGATAAGAAGTTAGGCACTTGCAATGCTTATATTGGAAGCAGAAGTGACTGATAGATGGGAATTACCTGCAGTTCGCATTATGTCTGTCTTACTTCTGGGTTAAGATTAGAGAACACGCGCAGAATTACTACGGCACAACCCATGGGAGACAGGTGACTGTAACTTGACTACTTTTAAAAATATAGCTCAAACCAGAGAAGTATCTTCCTCCAGGGCTGCAGCATATATTAACTTAAAGTTTACAATACGCTGCCTGAATCCAGTGTCCTGCTGGTGCTGCATAATCACCTTTCCTTTCACCCTGCCTCTGAATTGTGATATGGTGGGAGGAGGTGGAAGAGGTGGTCTCCGCCAACTGTGTCAGCAGCTTATAGAGGGGAGGGGGGGGGAAAAAAACAGTGATAAAACAAAATCTGTTTTTTCCAGCCCAACCTGCAAACGCTGTGACCCAAGAGTCCTCTAAGGGTAGTGGAGAAAACCAAAGACAGCAGCTACCTCCAAAGGAAGGAAGAATCGCAAATCTAAAAATCACATGCTTCAGAAACATCCTGAGAACAGAGAGGTAAACTTGTGCACACTTAAAACCTGCAGTGTAGCAAAGCACTATCAATCATTATTTTAACTACTAATGCTTAAACAGAGCCTTGCTAGGATTTATTGAGAGTCTGTATAAGAAAAAACCCTGGAAGCTATAAAATCATCTTTGATAATACCAAAAAGTCGAAGAATTTTGGGGCAGACTTTTGTTCTTGGAGACAGTCTTTATTAATGTATCTAACAGTGGCAGGGCAAAGATTTAAGACAGTTTCCTCAAGTCTTACAAGTATTTCTAACAAACGAAGAGTGGAAGAACAGAGATCTAGGGACTACAAGATAGGGTCACTACGTGCAAAGAAGGAGCAAGACAAGTAACAGCAAGAGACCGGAATCTGCCAGGAAAAGAACACGCTGATGAACGGCCCGTCAAATAGCCGCACATGTAGACTGAATTTAAGACTAAAACACGCCAGTATGTTGCTAGTACTCCAGCTTTTTTTCCTTAAAACATGCATCAGTTTGAAAGTAACTTAATTTATAGAGACATTTTTCATTTAGGCCACTGCTAAAATATTTTAACTGAGCTCCAAAGCACAGTGTTTACTTCTCAGTCTATATTCCTTATACATTCCTAGATAACATTTAACCTCAGGAGCCAACAGGGAATGTTATGCTGACTCCAGCTTACTTTCTTGCCAAGAAAGTGAGAAGGAAAAAACCAGCCACCCTAGTCAAAATTTATCTACCTTCAGAGAATACGGAAAACCTGGAAGACAAATTATTTCAAAGATTAAAGGTTATCTGTTTGAAAACCACTGATTATATTATGCATTTGAGTTCACTAGTAAGAGCAGAAACATCTGAAGCAGAAAGAGGAAAAAGAGGAAAAGAGTTATCAGACATCATCCTGCTTTATTATAAGAAAAGAGATCCTCCAACTGAATAAATTTATACTATTCCCACTACTGCACTGGAAAGTACAACCAGATACAGATTTTTGAAGATATGCAAGAAATGGGCACTTGCACAGAATTTCAGCACTGTAAAAATTAATCCCCAGAATACTCTTGATCAGCTACTAAGTATGAATAAAACACCCTTGAATAGAACAGTTACACAGCTGGGTGCCTGCAGCTGCCAAGAGCTTCATCCCAGTAGGACAGCTGGGGGGAAAATCTCTGGGAATGGGCAGATTTCACCCTAAAATCCAATAGCAGGGGAGAAACACACCACACTCCTTATGGAAAGATACCTGCGCTGGGGTGACGACGTATAGACCCTTACATCTCGAAAGAGCACACGGACTCATTTGAATGGTCTGGCTTCTCTCATTTTGCGTACAAGAAAACAGATCGCACAAGACACAGCTCCAAAAAATAACCCCAGATGCAGGCAGGCTAACCTCTGCTATATTTGTACATTATACAGGGCTCTGCCTTCCATGGTTTTAAGTGCTTACCACAGCAAGAAAACCCCAGGAATGTGTGGTCATCTGCCTTGCGGCACACGGGACTTGCTTCTCTACAAAGCTCTACTATGCGTTTCTGTGTTTATGCTTAAAAATTAGGAGTAAGGACACATTCTTCATGCTACTGAGTATTGGCCATCCTATCTCGTTCACCCTGCATGCTTAGGGTGTAACATGAAGTTAGCTTCAATTGAGAAGCAGGAAAAAAGGGTGGTAAAAAAAAAATAAATCACCAAATGTATCAGGGATAAACATGGGGGAACCATACTTTGGGGGGTATAAAGCACACATTTTTTTTTACATGTTGCAAACGAAAAAACATTGGGAAGCTGGTATGGTCCATGCCTAGGTGAAAAGGAGAAAGCTCTGGCATCCAAAGTTGCCTTTTTAAGTAGTACACTACAACTTTCCAAATCGTGGGTGTCTTCTCCCACCTTTCTCTAATGCTACTCTGTTCCAGGGAATTATAAAAAACAAAAACCCCAACCAAACCACCACAAAACATTTAGATAAGCTTTTAATTTGAAAATGGGGATTAGCCTTTTTCTTAACTGATTAAAGGGGGAGCTAATGTGGTTCAGAGCTTCAGCGCAGAAACCCCCTCTTTTGAAACAGATGTAAAGAATCGCCTGATTTGCGGTAGTTTTGCATTTATGCTGTCTAGAACCTGACTTCTGGAAACACAGGACACTCACGCCTATTTTTTTGTGCTTCACAGAAACTGCAGCATCAGGATACTAAAATAGCATCACTTGTCACTGAAGCTGTAATCGAAAGTACACTAGTATAAATCCCCAAACAGAAGCATTTATAGATTAGTGGGGCTTATCCTTAACTGAAGGTTAATGTTATGCATATGTGAATATGTGCTATGCATACGTGAATGTATGAAATACAAGACAGAACAACTACAAAAAAGTCATTTAAGAGATAGCATTCAATTTTGTCATTTCAACCTCTCTTCGTCGCGATGCCCAGCAACTTTGTTTAATCTTCCAAACCACAGCTGCCACCAGGAGCAAAGACAGGAAACAACTGTAAAGGGAAGAAGAAAAAAAAAAATCTTATTGTCCTTGTTCATAACGTAACAGCAGCTGAAAAACTCTGGCAAATCAAAAAAAAACTCGACTAAAATTTCATATAATACTTAGAGATACTTTGATGAAACATTATACAGTAGTGCAAAGTGTTTTGCACAGTTCAGTGCTCATGACACCTGGTGAGGAACGATGTACATCTGTTTTCACAGAAAACTGTTGTTCCAAAGTTACCTGTTTGACCTCCTGGTAGACCATCCACCAACTTTTACCAGGCAATCAGAACAGTAAGGACAAAAGACTTAATCAAATTGGAAAAGCCTGTATTGACGTGTCTTTGGCTATATTTAAAGTGAGAGGATAACCCAAAAAAGAAAAGGCTTGAAAGAAGCAGAGAAAATTGATTATTTTTTCTTTTCCAAATTACAAAAGTAAGAGAAAGGGTATAGCAGTTGGATTCTTTTTAACCAGCTGTTGCAGAGCTATAGGCTTTTCTTGATTTCCCCAAATCTATATTGCTTTTCTTAAATCTAAACAGGAGAAAAGGATTAATAGATTGATCAACTTCTAGGGAAAATGCAAAGAAGCAGATATAACGAATAGCAGTTATAACAATAATAATAATAATAATAAAGCCAGCTTTATTGGCAGTTATGATCTTATCACACTGAACACTCAGTGAGCAACTTCAAGGCACACAAGCTTTCTAAGATGAAAATTTTTCTTTTTGTGTATCTGAACCCAGTGAACGCCTCTCTTCTCATGTACTGTACTGATGGGCAAGAGAAAATGTCTCCAAACTCCTTCCCCACACTCTAGCGTATATTTAAAGAATCACAGAATCATAGAATCACTAAGGTTGGAAAAGCCCTCTGAGATCATAAAGTCCAACTGTCAACCCAACCACCACCATGCCTACTAAGTCATGTCCCAAAGTGCCACATCCACATGGTTTTTGCACCCCTCCAGGGATGGGGACTCCACCACCTCCCTGGGCAGCCTGTGCCAATGCCTCACCATTCTTTCAGGAAAGAAATTTTTCCTAATATCCAATCTAAACCTCCCATGGTGCAACTGGAGGCCATTACCTCTCCTCCTATCGCTGGTTACTTGGGAGAAGAGACCAACACCCCTCACTGCACCCTCCTGTCAGGGGGTTGCAGAGAGCGATCAGGTCTCCCCTCAGCCTCCTCTTCCCCAGGCTGAACAGCCCCAGCTCCCTCAGCCGCTCCTCACAAGACTTGTTCTCCAGACCCTTCCCCAGCTTCGTTGCCCTTCTCTGGACACGCTCCAGCACCTCAACGTCCTTCTTGTCGTGAGAGGCCCAACACTGAACACAGGATTCGAGGTGTGGCCTCACCAGTGTCCAGCACAGGGGCATGGTCACTGCCCTACTCCTGCTGGCCACACTATTCCTGATACAAGCCAGGATGCTGTTGGCCTTCTTGGCCACCTGGGCACACTGCTGGCTCACGTTCAGCCGACTGTCAACCAGGACCCCCCCAGGTCCTTTTCTGCTGGGCATGGCTCAGTTCTCATCGTTCTGGGGCTCCCAATGGAGCCCCACAGCCACGCAGGAAAGACTATGGTGGGAGAAAGACCACGACTGCTCAGTACTCCCTGTCTTCAAAACCACACTCAGCTCTGCTTCCAAAAATTGATCCTTTTGCAGATCCCATCTCCAAACAACGCTGTGGTTTCCACTGTGCTCTCCCACCCTACTCATACAAATGTCCATGACCTCGATGACTACTTCTACTTGGACATGAAGCCACTGTTGCACTGCTGACCAAAAACATCACAGCTTATGATGATGGACAGCACCTCATCCCACCAGTTCTCTGTTGTGCCCTCTCTTCATAAATGTTGCGGTGTTTGCCTTGTACGAGCTGCCAGGGACTGCACAGTTTGTCCTTCAAGCACTACTTCAGCAACTGGGAGTCCTACTCTATGATGGCAAATTCTTTAGCAGAGAGTATCGCAAAGACATGGAAATATTTATTATTAAGAAAAGGACAGACAGCAGGAACCATTCCCTGAGATGCAGAAGGAGGAGGGCCTGCTCCTGATTACGTATCACTTTCCATAGCCTATATATTAGGAAAACTGCGTGTGCTCAGGCACGGTACACTCGCGGGGCAGCCAGTAGGCAATGTGATTATATTTTTCAGGCTTAGATATGCACACAAGTATGTTTTACTATCATACAGTATATGATATTAAAAAATTGGCACTTGTGTGACTTCAGCATTAAAACGTCTGCACAGCTTTTAAAGACTCTTATGGTGCCTATTTCTTTATAAATTTAAGCGGGATCATGGAGAGATTTGTTTGCCCTTTTTCATTTTCAGAGGCATGTATTCCAATCACTTCCCCCACATTTTCTCTAAATATTAAAATCTGACATTATTTCACTGTAAAAGCCTGGCCATTTTTCTGCAAACACAAACAGTTCAGACAAGCACTTTTAATGGCTATCTTATTTTCCTTTTTGAGAGGTACTGGATTACTACTGACTTTTGCAGTAAAAAACAATGTGCCCCCATTAACTAGCAAAGCATAGACAATAAATCTTTAATTGCTATTTTGGTAAAGAAGCTAACATGCATTATTGATGATTGAGGGTTTCACACCTTCAGCTTTCCTCTTCTTTCCCAAAGCTGCCTGCCACTGTATTAAGCACAACAGCAGACTATCCCTGCCAACTGAAAACAGTGTTTCTCTCCTCGACAAGGTCACGTTTGGATTAGATGGATTTTCACTTTTGCCACACTTGAACAGGCACAAGCGAATGATGGACTAGCAAAATTTTTGAGTGCCCACACTTGTCTTGGGACTCATCTTAGCTCCCCACGGCATGAATGGCACCATACTTACTCAATGGCTTTAGTAAGCTTTTTTTGATTCTTTTAAGCTCCCTTTTCCTCAAAGAAACCTAAAGTCTTTCTAAGGTGCAATGCTTGCTTTACCTTTGAGGCCCATACAGGACAGTTCTCCCTGAAGACCAAAAATCCAAAATGTATCCAAGCAAAACCAGCACAGTTAAGACCATGAGCTGCATCTTTGGTCTGCTTTGTTTTCAGTAACGTTTTAACATCCAATGTACAAATGGAGGGTGGAAATAAACCAAAATCTCTAAGGCAGCGGGGAAAACTGTTCCTGGCTCCACATTTAATTTGACCATGATAACAACAATATTCAAAACATCTGCAGGAGTCCCAAGGACAGGCTGCCAAAGCTCGATGCCTGCCAGGCGATCGTGTTCA
This sequence comes from Scopus umbretta, assembly GCA_013400535.1. NCBI lineage: Eukaryota > Metazoa > Chordata > Aves > Pelecaniformes > Scopidae > Scopus > Scopus umbretta. Next base: position 38,829 of record VZTL01052009.1, on the reverse strand, counting down.
CGTCGTGACTCCAGTGAGACGTTTCATTTCAGGATAAAGCATTTTCGATGCAGCTTAAGGGCAACGGCTACTGCCATGGCTGATCTGAGTCTACCTCTTCAATACCCATTTATCTGAGGAAAGGAGATGGAAGTCCAAAGGGCAGAGGAAAAAGGCCAGATGCTTCATCAATCTCCGTGTTATAAAGGCACATTTCAGAGATTTAACTTCAGGAGGAGTTTCTCGAGAGGTCAAGCATACAGATGAAGCTGCTTTGTGCCTTTTTACAACCAGCAAAGTAAAGGAGATCTCCACCTTTCTGTAGGTGACCCTTACGAGACGTATGTGTTCCATTCACACGTATCTATCAGACAGCACCAAGAACATACACGCTGAACAGAAGATATGTGTCAAAACACACTGAACTACTACAAGGATATCTCCTTTTTAGGAGAAATGTGACCTCAGCGAGTTGTAAGTGTCAGATATGGACTTCTTACTTTTGGTTGATTTGAACACGGTGTCTCCCTACATATTCATTTACTCCCTTGGAGAAGAAAGCTAGAGTGGAGAACTAAGAGGATCAGCTTTATCCTTATATCCCTTTTCCAAATGCAACGTTGCGCAAGATTGTACATGCCAGAGTTTTTCACAGGTTTCTCTTTCCTGCCTTGCTTCTGGCACCATAGCCAAGACTTTCTGAAGAAAGCACAGAGAGGAATTAACAATTAAAGACTAATAAAAACTCTTTCTAAATGCTCACCACAGTACCCTGTATTTCAAAGGAACAGCACCGTACATCTTTGTACCGTCACAAGGAGGCAGCAAATGCCCACAAAAGCTATAAAGCCACTAAGGAAATATATTTTCCCCCTTGCACTACCTCCCCTTGGCAGCACTTGGGGAGGAATAAAAGGCAGCGCCTGCTTGCTGGGCTGCAGTCCATCACTTGCTGGAAGAGCCCCAGGGGCAGAGAGAAGTCAAGATTTATCTGCTGGGTTTACTGAGCCTAAACCATCCTGAAATAAGTTTAAAAGACCTGTCTTCACATCAGTAGCTTGAAAGAAGCTTTTTCCCCACCCACACCTTCTCTTGGAAAGCAACTGTGTAAATATGGAAGCAGCGGAAAGAAACAGCTGCGTGGAACAACAGCTGTGTTGGAAAACCATTTGGAGTGAAAGTCCACAGTTGGCAGAGTCCCAGTCAAATGCCGTGCTCTGCCCTGCTTTCTCCTGAACGGCCTCAGCGCTTCCTCTGCCAGCTACGAATATCCACCCATCTCCAAATGGCTTTAAAAATAAACCTTCGCTGCAGTACTTGCTTTACCTTCTCCTTCTGTTTCTTTCTCCTCCAAAAATAATAGCCTGCCAAGAGCCTCCTTCATCCCCGAAATCCTCTGTTCATTCAAGTCTTCTCTCTACACCGCCTCCCACCTCAAACAATGCTTTAGTATCGTTTCTCCTCATCTGTCTTTCTGAAAAGAAGGTAAAGGGGACAGAAATGTTCTTGGGCTCGTAACATCCCAGCATAGTCTTTATGCAGTCCTGCAAATGTCATGCAGAGATGAAGCAGCATATCCAGTACCTGTACCTGAATTCTCAGCTGTTGGATTTCTGTTTTCCCGAGGCCAGTAATGAGTCCAGTTTCAGAGCAGTTCCATTTTTCCAAGAGAAAAAGAGGAAACCAGAAAACTCAGATGTGAAACCAGACCGGAAGGAAAAAGAGCCATCTAGGGACATCTAAACAGCCCCGGAGAGTTTTTCATCCCATGGAGATTTGAACACGGCTCCTCAAATTTGGGTCAGGTTCTACCACGTGTACCTTTCATTGGCCTATACAGGTTATGAGAGTTTATGCTTATGCAGCATAAATATTGCAATACAAGGAGAAGTTACGTTTTACGGACAATACTCTATTTGATAAATAGCTCAAGTAATTCTTAATTATTTACTAGATTATTTAAGCACAGTGAACCAGCAACATGTTTATAAGTAATCTCCCCTCAGTTGGCCTCAACACATGCCTTAATCATTTGTTGATAAGCCTTCAGCGCTCTTTATACCACAGGGTATTCCCACCCGGACACAAAAATCTGAACTTAAACACCCTGTCTGGTTTTATTCTGTACTCTAAGCTCCTTTTCATAGCAGAGAGGATATTCTCTCCGCTCCAGGTATCCCTAAAGCTCTTCAAACAAGTACACATTGTAAATGGCTGGAAAACTTCATCAGCACTTTGATACGATGCATTCTCATGAGGAGAGAAGAAAATCCATCTGGCTTATTAGGGGCCAGTTATTAAACCCTCCTACAATGTTTATCAACATCAGAATTGCTAGTAAAAAATGGCAGTTTTAAATACCAAAATATACAGCAGCTTCAATACTAATACGCTTTAACATATATAGGTCACTTAATAATTTCAGAAAGCACTGCAATGATTACTAGAAACACATTCCAAATTATTTTGATGAATTGGAAGCTATTTAAGTGCTATTTAAAAGTAAATTTTAATATGCTGGAGAGTTATAGGACACGTTTTTAAGCACTCAATGCATTAAACCTGGACATAATTGGAAGAAGTACATAATGCAGGAGCACACACAAGTTGGACTTTGCCAAACAGCTATCTGCAGCCAGCAGCAAACCAAGAGATCTGATCTACAAGATTCATGACCTCATCTTTCCGCTGAAGATGGCACCAAGGTTTAACAAGCCACAACCCACCTTATTTACAGCAGGTGATATTATTTTTCTTTTGTGTCTGTTTTAAAAATCTACTTATTTGCTAGCACAACCAACCTGATGCCCTGTAAAATCGTGGCAGTTTCCATAAACAAAAGATCAGTCTAACTAGAGGCCTGAGGTCTTTTGAACCATGGGACACATGATGAAACTGGAATGGAAATCAGTGTTACTTTCACCTGTGTTGTGAAGGTTTTCCACTCATACTATTCTCAGGCATGACAACAAGCTACTCGGAAGGCAGGGACATAGGTACGAGTGGGACTGGGAACCAAGCATGGTGTTGGTCCTGTAGACTCCTTTCTTTCTCAGTTCTCCTCTTCTGTAGTCTCTGCACTAACCTGGTCATCTTGTCAACTCAACTCATGAGAAACACCCAAATGAATTACAGTCAGCCATCCGTGGAAGAGGTATGTGGCTCACCCTGACGTGTACACTTATGTCTGGTAACTGAACTGCTCTTTGGTGTCCATCACCTGCACTGACTAGAAGAGCTTTGACAGAACACTCACAGAAAAATAACTTAAGATGTCAAAGCTATAAACTAAATTCCACTCAATAAAGGTTTAAAAACCCAAAGTGCTTATCTTACCCCCCAAACCACTATGTTGTCACAGGAGTCTTTAGAGGCTAAAAGCATAAACGGGCACAGATAATGATGGGACTAATCAATGGAGGAGAGACCAAATGGCCTCACTGCTCTGGTCCATGTGTAACCATTGTGGAGGACAAAATAAAGAGTGATGAGGACAACATGGAAAGCAAGTCACGGATGCCGAACTGTTTACTTCTAACAAGATGAAGAAGTTTATGTAAAGGTATTTCCAAGCTCTTCCTCAAAACAAAAAAAACCCCAAAAAACCCCAAACAAACAAAAAAAAAGTGATTCAGACTTTATTTTAGGCACATATTTAGTAACGCCATTTCTGCTGCAGTAAGAAATTATATCATAAGCAAAAAGAGTAAATAAAATATCTGCAAACACAACTCCAGATTTGAACTATTGCAACAGGCCATTCCCACCTATTGAAAACACCGGGCAATTGTCTACAGCCAGGAAAAACAATATACAGCACATTAAACCATCTGCCTGACTGTTGTACAAATATTTCTCCCTCTGAAGTTTTTCTGAGGAACAAGTCCAATTATTTGCACCAAAGTAAAATTATGCTATTTGATAGTCAGACCTTAGTAGAAGCACATGAGGTTTTATGTGCTACTGTGAAAATACAAGACTTGCAATTTCTGTACCATTCGTGAAATACACCCATTTATCTCATAATCGTTGTAAGACTATGATGGGACTAGAGAGAGTCAGCACTAAACACCACTAGAAGGTCATTTCAAGGGCAGATATGAAGATGAGACATGCAGCAGCCAAGAAATGGGGTGAACTGTGCATGTGAGGACACAGAAGAGAAGTGCAGTAGAAGACATCAGAGATCTATGGTAAATCAATGCTACAAAGCTCAGGATAAGATCACAGAATAGAACCATGGCATGGTTTGAGTTGGAAGGGACTTTTAAAGGGCATCT